>OMKZ01050743.1:0-14448 GCA_900302535.1 Neoniphon sammara | reverse complement strand
GCTTTGGCCCAGCCATTTTGTCCTAATCTCTCACTTTCTTGCCAAGAAGCACTTAGAGCTGTGGCATGTGGTGTGTGTGTGTGTGTGTGTGTGTGTGTGTGTGTGTGTGTGTGTGCGCGCGCACGCATTCATATACGCCGCATCTTTGTGGCGTATATCACCTCCAGGCTTGCCACGACACACCTGTAAATGAAAACACATTTTCTGATGTGGTGATCACAGCTTGTTTACTCAAAAGCACGCACCATTCTCCGTCCACCATTGTCTCTCTATCCCCTAATATCACAACTCCCCTGCTAGGAATTTTACTAAGAGAATATGCTGTTAGGTGTATTTATTACCAGAACACCATGTGGAGTTGATAGAACAGCTAATAACTACTAGAGAAGGAGGGAGGGAGCGCGATGCAGCTGTGTGTTAGCTGTGTGATGTTGTTGAACTAACAGGAGGCCATATGGAGTCAATATAACGGTTAATAACTCTCTACTCTCCCTGTGTTTGGTATGTGGTCACTGGAGCTGCTTTAAATCACTTTGTATAATCCACCAGAGTGCTTTTGAAACTTTGGTAACACCGTTTTACAATGGCCTTATTAACCTGTGTGCTAACCTATGAACAAGTATTACACACAAATACTGCGCTGGTACTTGATGAAAATCTCCCTAATACCTAATGTGCTTACAACAGTGTTACACATCTTCCAGATAGCTTTATTTAAAGTGTTCTTACTTAGTATCATTGGTATGCAGCTGAAAACACTGGAATAAGGCTTTTTTGTAAATGGGACCTACAGCGGTACAATACATTTTCTCTCCAGCTGATTAATAATCTGGGGAGCTGTTTTAATCTGTCATTGATTCAACTTCCTGCTCCAGTCTCTAAGAAACTGATCTGTTGTATCAAAGCCAACTGGGTAGTTGTAAAGATCAAGATTTCAGAGCAGTATGATGGTCAGAAATCTCAGACTAATTGTTGAGATTTTCACTGTGTGGCTTCTCAGGTAATGTTAAGGTGAAGGTACACACTCAGCTCACCTCAAGGCCTTTGTGTGGGTGTGTGTGTGTGTGTGTGTCTATGTAGTGTGCGTGAGTGTGTCTTGGTGTGTGTGTGTGTGTGTGTGTGTGTGTGTGTGTGTTCAGAAGAGCCAGATGCAGGATGTGGGTAACTTGTCAGAGAGATGATGGTATTACCACAGCTCACTTCCTGCTCTGCTAGGCATGGCTTCCTGTCTGTAACTAGGTCATGTGACCCAGGAGACGAGCGGTCAAAAGGCCAGCAGCTGCTTGGTGGGGCAGAGAGTTTGAGAAACATCCAGTGTAGGAAAATACTGTCTCAGTGTCAGTCCGTTGCAACATGATAATCCTGTTTGATTCACCACTGAACTCAAAATATTCTCGTTGTCATATCATGGATATATGGTTTGAATGATGGCAGGGAAAAAAAGATTGAGAAATCCCCTGACCCACTTTTCACACAATGTAGCGATTGGCAGATAGCTTTTAAAAGGCTACAGATTGCAGAATCATTGAGATACTGAGAAACGTTATGAAATGGCAAAGCCAAATGGTCTCATTAGATTCTCAGTAATAAATGCTTCCCCCTGGGATATTAAAGATTTTACTGCTCTCTGCTCTACATCGCTTCAGACACTGTAAAATGTTGTTCTTAGTGGTTTCAGCACCACAGAAACTGTGATATAATTACCTTAAAACTCTACACAGGGCTAGACGTGAGACTCTTGTAAAGAGCCCTTTCAGACTGTATCATTATGAAAAGACAAACAGGCTGCGATGTCACATCAGCAGCCCACCATTTTTATGCATGTGCCCACTTTCCATTTGTCTGTCTTGTGTGTTAAACTGACTCTGTCTCCCTCTGTCCTGTCTACATGGTATCCTCCAGGTCCCAGAGCGTACTACCTCCAAGTTGTACTGTAGAGACCTGATGATGGGTCATAAGAGGACCGCTTCAAGGTACAAAAGCACAACACTGTACACACACGCGCTACACAGAAACTCATAGGTAAATGTGAAGATTCTATTTTCTTTATCTAGTGTTAATTTCTGTCGTTTTACGTGTCATTTTATACCATGACCTTGAAAAATACTCACTGTTTCCAAATGTGACCTCTTTCTTTTATTTACTAGCTGCTCATTATTTTTAGATTGCATACACTGTAACTGCACACCTCACACACAACCATTTGATGTCCTTCATAAATGAATGTGATAGATTTGAGCATTCCGCTCAGCCGTATGCTGGACTGAGGCCAGCAGCTTGAATAGGCTCCAACAAACAGTAGGTTCAATTGCAACTTTATTACAGTTATAACAATAATATTACAATGTATTTAAGCCCCCGTGCTCCCCCCTCCCACACACACACACTCACACATTGAAATCTTCCTCTCAGCCGGCCTGCCAGTGACACCATACCTCCTCTGGCTCAGATATCTTAGTTACTACAAGAGAGAGCGAGCAAAACAGTTCTGTGATTATACGCGGGGTATTTATTCGGTTTGGGAATACCCACAAGCTATTTTGGCTAGAAAGCATCAGTTGGGCTGGCAGCATAAAGCGGCAAGTGTGGCCAGTGTGTGTGTGTGTAAGCTTTGCCTAGCAGTAGACAGCTACAAAGCATCTGTCTTTCTTAAAATTAGAAATAAGCAAACCCCAAATAGCATTACTCTAAGCCGATATGAAGGTGCACTCCTTATTTTTAATCGTTGGCATGCGCCCATGTGAGCAGGGCGGAGCGAGTGTTAAACAGTTTTGAGTGGACTGAAACTTTGTGCGGGGGTGTTCTTGGCTTCAGCGTTATCCATTCAGATCAGGTGAACCTTGTGCCTTGCATAACTCTACAGCTGTGCGCCCATCGTACGCACCATTAGAGGACAGTCGCTCATGGTTAGATCAGATCAGATTAGATTAGATGATTACTGTCAATTAGATGAAACTTTTGATGAGGAAATGGGGTCACCTGAGCAGCACAGAGGATATAGATAAGAATAGAACATATACAACAAGTGCAAAGCTTTAATCACAACTCAACCCTCCTTACCCCTCCTATTTCTATTCTGTCTCTGTGTTGCACTCATCTGTCTCTGCCTGTGTGCCTCTCTCTCCATCTAGTGGTAGTCCGGCGTTTGTAGCAGATAAAGGTGGAAGGCTGGCGTCTCATGGAAACTCTTGTACCAGCAGCAACCACTCAGGTCTGTACCGCCTTACATCCTTCACATCAGCACCTCGGCCCGCTGAGCCCCATTCTGATATCTGCCGCTGGAAAGCTATTTTTTAATGTTGTCATGGAGCTGAAATGGATCGTGCGGCTGCTTCTGGTGGCTTCCCACATTACAGGAGTGCCATTATGTTTTAATGAGCCAGGCTCCCAGAAAGACACTACTTTTACTCTGTTTGTGTTCCCACATGACACCCAGGGGAGACGAGCTTCATTTTCTGGGAGTTGCAGTTCAGTTTGGAGAACTCCTAATATACATCAGTGATAGTTTTATACTAGGCCTTCTTTTCCAAGATAAAAGAGTACATATGGTAAAGTAATAAAGCAAATGTTGTTTCTATGTATGTTGCCCTCAGGCTCTGTCAGATAAAAACAGTGCTGTTATCTGCCAAAGGTTGCCTTTTGGCTCAACCCTGGTGCTCACATGCAGCTGGTACTGGTGTGTGTGTGCGTGTGTGTGTGTGTGTATGTGAGAACTGACAGTGTAACTTTCTATGCCTACACCCAGCCCACATGGACATCCTACCACACATACTCATGTATCCCACACCCTAAAAAAACACCCTAAACCACGCTCTCCTCAACTCTCACTTTGTCACAAACATACACGCAATCCAATGCATGCTTCCATACTGAGCCCACCACCTTGTAACGCACACACACACACACACACACACACTTACACTCTCATAAAGGAGAGCAGCTGTACACAGGGTAATCCGTTCAAAGCTTGCCCTCTCCCACCCATGTGTCTAGGGAGAGCGGGAAAACAACTCTCATCTCTTTCAGAGCTCTGCTCTCTGTGTCCTCTGTGTGTGGCGGTGAGGAAGCAGCTCTTGTAGCTCAGAGAGAGACCGGGAGGGATAGAAAGGAGAGGGAGAGAGGGGAGAATATGTTTAGTATTTCAAAGTTGCCCTCTGTGTAGAGCTGGGAGGAAGCAGCTCTTGATGCCTCCCACTCAGTTTGGCTGCCGGCCTCGACTGTCTTTGTTTGGAGCCACAGATCAGAGATGCTCGTAGTGATTCATACAGCCTTTCTGTCATAGTAAACCTTACATCTCCACTCTTTGGAACTGAGAAAAAGTTACTTTCCTCCTTGATGTCTTTTCTTTTGTTAAAGGTGCTACATGTAACATTTTTAAATATCAAATTAATCATGATAGCTTGGTGAAATTACCACAAACAAATGAGACCATGGCCAAAACAATTGGCAGCCTCTACCCCATGCTGTTTTTTTTTTTTGTTTGTTTGTTTTTTTTTTTGTTTTTTGTTTTTTTTAATTGAAAATGTGTCCTCTAATTTTATGTGTTTACATGTTGACTTATGGACTCTTGGAAGAAGAGTCATTGTCTAAAAGAGGTCCTAATAAAACTCAGCTAAACATCATTTCTGCTGGTAATGCTAGTGTTTTCCAAATTCAGCACCACATTTCCCTTCAACCCTGTTGAAGGGAAATGTTTGCAAGATCCTCTTGCAAAGAGGATCTTTGCCTCTTTGGTCAAGGGTTTTCTCTTTGACTTTATTGAAAAAGATAAACATGTTTGAAGTGATTTTTCCTCTCTGTCCTCCCATCATCTGCTGCTGCTGCCAGAAAGTCTGAAGCTCAGAGTTTAGCTCAGTTTGTGCTGGAAGAACAGCGCCCTCTTCCTGTTTTGTGCTGTGAAGTGATCCAGCAGATCTCCCTCACATCTGACCCAGTGACACACAATTAGCAATAATAAATCATGTTATGTTTTATAACATCCCATAACTGCGAGGTTATGAAAGATGTTGTAACCCCAGACTGACTCACTGTCACAGTATGAAAGCCAACAACAACAAAAGTGATCGTTTAATCCCTTAAGAGGGAACAGGGCCATTAAATTGCATCTGGTATTGCCTTTCCTTCCATTGCAAAGTTTGAAAATAATTATCTGATGCTTGATACTTAATACCCCCTCACCCCCCCAGGCCTCAAGGTGGTCAGAGGTCAGGAGCTGGCAGAGGTTCTTTGAGGTTCCTTTAGGTCTTGCTCAAGGACATTTCAGCAGGGAGGAGGCTTGGTGAGAAGGGGACTGAACCTGTGTCCTTCAGTTGAAGTGTGGTCTCCTTTTATTCCCTGCTATGTGTGTATGTATGTGTGTGTTTGAGTTGCTAATGTGTATGTGTGTGTGTGTGTGTGTGTGTGTTTGCAGGTTACTACATGCTGGAGAGTCCTTTACTGCAGCATCGTCTGCAGCAGCACAGGAAGACACAAGACGGCTCAACTGGTGGACCCACACAAGTAATAACCTTTTTTCTGATACACTGATACACTCCACTGCCACTCACACACACACACACACACCTGCACATCTCTGACATGTATGTCACACCAGGCCATTCCAAAGGGGTTTAAGTAGAGAGCCAAAATTGATCTTGTTCATGAAGTTGTGTTCCCTGAGTTGTTTTCAATGAGAAAAATCAACCTGGACAAATTGGATGTTAAGTTATAAGGAACAAAGAAGGTGTGTAATCACACAACAGTGTTTGTCACACCTGTCATCAGAATTGCTCTTCTATATTGAGTGTAAAATTGCAGCAGAGTTCCTTGTATATCCCATGCCTTTAGAGTTAGAAGTTAATTGACTGGGGCTTTTTTGAGCAATCATCTTTGTCAGGATAAGAATCGGGTCAAACCAAAAAGTAATTTCACACTGATCCCTTCTGCTTGGTTCTCCTCTCAAATGCACAGTCTCTCTCCACCTTTCTTTGATCCTCTGTCTCACTTCACCTCTGCCATGTACACTCTCCTCCTTCCTCACACTCATACAGGGTGTGAAGTCTGCTCTGGGCCGCCTTAACAAGGCCACAGAATACTCTTCCTCCAGCGACGAGGTCGGCAGCAGCGACGATGAAGAAAGGAACAGGTGAGGTCACCATCACCACCATCATCTCTAGAATCATGATTATCATCGCAGTCATTATGTTTATTATGGCCACCATGCTAGATTTTTCAAATTTAGGACAAACACTTCCTCATTTGAGGAAAAGACGCTGCTGTGGACTTCATTTATTAATCATGATTTTCTCAAGAAAATCTCTTGTGACTCCCATTCATTTCTATTTTGTTACCTTTGAAGTTAAACCATAAACCATTTACTTTTTGATCTCAAAATTATATGAATATCACAATGATAGGAGATGTGTATCATCCGTTTGTGGCCCACTGTACATAGATTTATTGAGAAATCCTCCTTCCAAACTACATATTTATGAAACCTGACCTGTTGCAAGCTGAGGAAGTTACATGGCCCTTGCAAAACCAATTCTAAGAATGAGAGGTTACTTTGGAGCAAAGAGTCCCTGTTCTTACTCAGCACCCTGTTGTATCATTGCATGTGCTCAGAAAGGCCCTGTGTAGAAATGTTTCAGCTGAATACTGAAGGCAAGCTAAATGATTTTGACAGATGTATATTTCAAAACACCACACTCCCGACAACCCCATGGCATAGTTTTGGGTACTTGGAATGTCACAATGTTGGGCAGGGTCAGCAGCTTTACCGTCCTATTGGGTCAAAACACCATTCACTGGTTTAGAATGGATGCCAGTAGAGATGTGGAGGAGAAAACAGTCTCCTGTTATACATTCCTTTTCAAACCAGATGCTTTTAAATCATTGTCAAACCACATCTTAATATGTATTGTAGGATTCGATGGATATGGATTCTGCTACTGGATTCTGATACTGCCGATAGCCAACTAGTAATAGAGTAAATCTTTTTTAATGAAACAAAATATGAAATAAAAATGAACAAAGGATATTGCAAATGTAAAATAAAGTGATGAGGGATATGAGGGACAAATAATATTAAAAAAAACAAAACAAAACAAAAAACAAGCCAGAGACAGGCCAATGTTCAGCCTGATATATCCATAAACTGATTAATCGGTCTTGTTGTCAAATATTTGTCAAACAAATCTGTCAAAAGGTTGCTGTATACCTCTTAGTGTCACTTGCTTGCCTAATTTATGTCTCACTTGTAAGTTGCTTTGGATAAAAGCATCTGCCTTATGACTAAATGTGAAAGTAATGTTTAAATCTTCAGTCATTAGGCTAAAATGGTTGGAAAGAATGTAATTCATACTAGTGGTTAAAGTAGCTGAAGATTGGTACTGATACCAGTGTTGGATTGAAGTTGTTGATAGCCAGTATTTTGTGCCAGTATTCATTGTCTTTAATTTTGTCCATTTTCATGTTAAAAACAATCCAATCAGGGTGAAAATGTCTTTGAAGTAATATTTAGACCACGGAGCAATAAAATGCTTGGACTCCAGTGAAATTCATTCTGATCCCATTGCTGGTCTCATGGTCTATGTTGTTGCAAAGGAAACTGTCTTGTTATTGTTGCCAAGAATCACAATATGTTTTGATCATGTTTTGACCTTGGAATGCTCTGTGTTTTTAGGTCTGGCCTGTTCAATGGAAAAGGGAAGTACTTCAGAGGGATGCCTGATGACATCATACTGCAGCCACACCACAATCTCAACGAGGTAACCTGCACTTCTGCTGTGCATACACACTAATAGGGATGCGCGCACACACACACACACACACACACACACACACTGCTCTGTTTCTGCTACATTTCCACATTCAGCCACTAGAGGGAACTACACCCATGCTGTTAGAAGGAGACTATTCATGTAGCTCATAGAATCAACTAGTTTGAAATCATTAGAAAGTGAGAGGCATCACTCTGAAGGAAATAACAGACTCAGAGCATGTGGTTTGATTGGTAGTTTGCTCACTTGTGCTTTGTTCCACATTCCTGTCTGCCATGCTGTGTTCTGCCTCATCTTTCAAATCTGTGTGTGTGTTTGTGTGTGTGTGTCGTACAGCTTTCTCGGCTGGGTTCCGATGATACTTACCTGCTACCAGACCTCCTCCAGAAGACCTCCTCTTCTAGCCCTACCCATAATGCACGGGGCCAGCCAACACGTGAACTCAGCTACTCTCAGTCGCCCACAGCCCCCCGAAGCCCCCAACATCAGGAACATGTGAGTTTAACTGGTCAGAGCAATGAACATACAGTCAGGCGGGCAGATTGAGAGACTTCCATGCACACACCCACTGTATTGATTTTTTATTGATTTATTTAGATCCACGTCTCTCTCAAAGTCGTCATTAAATAAGTAATGTAAGCATTTCTCATTTTGATTTGGTTAGACGCAGAATTTGTTGCCTCAAGAGTTGGGATCAACTGTTATTCATGTCACACTATTTCAGAAGCTATTGTTCATAATTACTGTACTTCATTAACACTGTCTTCCTGCACTGCAGAAAATGTCCATCTTAATAAGCCATTCAGTCTAATACCTAAAATATCTTAAAAAATTATTTTCTTGAAACAGTGAATGAAAAGTTAGCTACTGCACTTACTTCACTTACTTAAATTATCTCACCACATTGTCAGATTATTTATTATCTCTGCCAGGAGATTATGTGCTTGGTCGGGTGTGACTGTGTGTCTTTGTGTCTGTCCGCAGCTAATCTCACAAACTAATAGCATTAATAATAAATATTAAACTTGTAAAAAATTTGTACAGCACTTTTTGGACTGTCTGCAGGATTGCTTTCTGTAAAGGATGTGCTTCCAAAATACCCTCAGTTTTTGAAATCCAAACATCCAACAGCTAAAAGCGTTGGCATCTAAATATGATCAGTTTCTGTAGGCAGCCAGGGATAGAGTAAAGTCCGAGGTAAAAATCCTTAAGAACACTTAAAATCCTGGTAAGCCGACCGGTAAAAGCGACAGCTCATGTGGTTTAAGTAACCTAATTTAAGATCCAAGATGTCTGAAGGCTAAAAGCTTCGGTCTTGTTAAAATATAAAGGTAAAACAACTAGAATCTAAAAGATTTTATAAAACACACTGCTGATGAAGAAAGTAAACAGAACACAGAGCAGACACATGGGAAAACAACACTGTAAAAAGCGTCAGAGGCTGATGTCATCCATCAACAAGCTGGGCTCAAAATAGGTTCAATAGCCTGATGCTTCACCACTGTAAAAATGAAGCATAAAACAGCCATCGCTGTTTGATACATCAGCAGAATAATTTGTCTAATCTTCTCTGGTCTTTGGACAAGGGACAAGATCAAAGCCATCATGGAAAACCCCTCTCACCCTCTCTACAACCAGCTGTGGCACAAAGCAACAGCTATCTACTTTATATAGACATCGTGTTCCCACACATGCCTGGTGGAGATCTGCACTCTACTGAGTGCACTCTTCTAGTTTATTTATTTTTTAACAGTTACTTATTAGGCAAAATAAGATTACAGGACTTTTAGTCCAAATATTAGTCCAAATTACTGTATTGTTTGTAGTGTGAATAGTTGTAGTAGCTTTATTTTTCCACCAGAGGGAGGTGATGGCACACTTGTTGGTGGTATACTGCTGTCTGTTTCAATAAATGAGACACTATCTTGACTTAAAACTTAACTTAACCTTCCCTCCTCCTACAGGTTTAGAGCCAAGCATAGTAGTCATATCTTGTTTTCATTTTCATGGAGATTGAAATAGAACCTTGCATTTTCAAAGTGATACTGCAACGTGATAATCATATATGAAGACCTATGTGTTATTAATGGGTTGAACAGCAAACCATAGAGAAATGTTGATATTTTTTCCAAAGTGTTGTGTTGTTTTTGTTGTTGTATTCACTAGGCCATCAGCAGCCCCGCTAACAAGAGCTGCTCTTCCTCCTCCTCCTCCTCCTCCTTCATGCCCTTTATCGATCCAAGACTGCTGCAGATATCACCACCGCAGAGCCCAAGTGAGTGCATTCTAACACACACACACACACACACACACACACACGCACACATACATACACACATGCACACGTACACACACAAACACACCACACTTTGAAAGTGTATGCTGAAACAGATTCCTTGGCAGGGAAATCAAAAGACATTTTAACTGAACTGAAGACACACTGAAATATTAATTCTTGTTTTATCTGTTATTTAGACACTTCTTGATATTTTCTTTTAAAGCACCATGCAGTACCACTGAATGGTGCTAAAATCATTAAAACTGATTTGTGCATCTCCTTCCATACTTAATACCAGCTTAAAGCACTTTACAACAGGCATGGTAAAATCACAAAGACAAAAAATTATAGAAGAAATTATTGAGTCTTAATAAAAAATAAAAAAACAAATATACCTATAATAAAAAAATAAATAAAATGATTAATACTTACAGCAGCAATTATAAAAAAGACATAATTCTAATATTACTAATAATAAAATGATATGACATGGCCTACATTACACAGGTTAAAAACAAATTAGAAGAATGAAACATATACATTTCACAGATCTTCAGAGCAGCAGCATAGTGGGTATATTGAAGTGTCGAATGATAGACAGTCAGACATGTATGTAGGTGCTAATATATTATTCTACTTTTGTGAAAGCATTTTAAAAGCTGTTGTAAAATAGGTGTTATGTCATATCTCATTTTTGTGTCTGGCATTTTGAATGACCTGAAGTCTGGCAGTAGTCACTCTGGGAAGGCCAGTATAAAGTGCATTACAGTAGTCAACATGGGTAGATAAAGTTTGAGCAAGCTTTTCCGTATTCTGTTAAGTAGAATAGCCACACCATACATTGTTAGACCATGAAGTCATGTCCATCTTCTTGTCTTCTGCCGTCCCTCTGCAGCAGGCAGTAAGTCTGAGCCAATCAGGAGAGAGAACCACAGGAAGGGCTCTGTGGTCAACGTGAACCCCACCAACATCCGGCCACAGAGCGACACTCCAGAGATCCGCAAGTACAAGAAGAAATTCAACACGGAGGTCCTCTGTGCTGGCCTGTGGGGTTTGTAGTTTTTATAGTGTTTATTTTGTAGTTTAAATTACAGCTTGGCTAGCTGACTGTTTAAATGATTTAGTGGTCTCTGTGTGTATGTGGGTGTCTGTGTGTGCAGTCAGAAGTTCAGCACCAAGGTGCACTGTGGTTTGGTGCTGTCACTTGTGTGTGTGTGCAGTATGTTTATGGGCCTGTGTAGCTTTTAACCAGGAATCAAGAGAGTGGTCTTTTAGACTGGAGTGAATATAAACACAGATCTTAATATCAGATAAAGTGAAAGTGAATGTGTGTGAGACTCTACATCAGTGCAGAAAACAAGCTACAGGTGTGGATGAACTCTAATAAGGAATTCACACATAATCAGATGAAAATGTTGCTCGCAGGATGTTATTGGTGCATTTGTGTCCTGCATAAACGGAACCACACCTGCTCAGTATTCCTGGAAACTGAAAGGTGCTGATACAGTGCCACACCCACTGCAGACTCATCTAAAACAAAAAAAAAACATAACTTATAATGTGTTGGTTAAATGTCTGTGCCTGTTTGGGTCTGTAGGCGTGAATCTGTTGGTGGGGACGGAGAGCGGTCTGTGGCTGCTGGATCGAAGCGGGCAGGGGAAAGTTTACTCCCTCATCAGCAGACGGAGGTTTCAGCAGATGGACGTACTGGAAGGACTCAATGTGCTGATCACTATATCAGGTAGGTGAAGGCTCATGAGCAAACAGAATGTAGACATACTCACATGTAACTGTGCACACAGAAACGAGCAAGCAAAGCCCAGTCAGAGTAGATTTTCAAAATCCCACATTGAATTAACTACTATGTATATTAATCCCCTTTGGCCTTCTCTAAGAAACCTGCCTCTAAGAAAGTGCTTAGGCCAAAATATGAAAATCTGGGCAAGGGAACTGAATAAGGATTGCTTCCCTTTTCCTGTCAAGGTGCTTTACCCCCAAAATGTATGATTGTAGAGCATTGCCAACTGAGTGCAAATGTTTCCTGGGTAAATGAAGATAAAAAAAGATATGTCATTTATTTCCACTGAACCTTGCAAACACCTTCTCTTCTAATAAATACTTTCTCAATTGCTAACTGCAAGTCCCCTTCCACTTTTACCCAATTTTGCCACAGAAAGCATTGAAGTTTCATCTATCATCAATATCTCTCTTCTTTCCTCCCACAATCTCTCTCTCTCTCTCTCTCTCTCTCTCTCTCTCTGTGTGTCTGTGTCTGCAGGTAAAAAGAACAAGCTTCGTCTGTACTACCTGTCCTGGTTAAGGAATAAAATCCTTCATAATGACCCAGAGGTGGAGAAGAGACAGGGCTGGACCTCAGTAGGTGACCTGGAGGGCTGTGTGCACTATAAAGTGGGTAAGTACACACTGCTAAGCGCACAACAAAGGACACTATACTCTTTATCATGCTTTATAGTGACAACTACCAAGTACAGGTCCTGGAGAGCTGTATGTACTACAGAGTCATGATGCATGGTCTTCTTAGGGTAGAAAAGATAGCACAAAACTGGTTTATCTGTTGACCAGAGCAACTTACTTATCATGTCACAAAAATGTCCCTTACATGGACGTAATCGAACATTAGACAATACATTAGGACCAAATGATTTAAGTAACTGGTTGACCTTATTTGGTGAATGTGTCCGTCTTATTTTCAGTGCGCTATGAGAAGATCAAGTTTTTGGTGATTGCTTTGAAGAACGCTGTCGAGGTGTATGCCTGGGCCCCAAAACCCTACCATAAATTCATGGCCTTTAAGGTTGGTATAATGTATGTTTGTAGTAAGATGTATTTAAAATATTACTGACTTATGTTTTCTCTGATAGAGAAAGTGGGAGAAAGAAAAGATGGATGAGAAGGAAAAGGGGAGGGAATAATTAGAATGTATTATGATTTATAGTTAAATGACTAGTTATTGGGTTCAAGGACAGGCAAATTAGGGTAAGATTATGGTATCACATTTCTAAATGACCCTAAAACCTGAAATTACTGACCTGTACAGTATTTGGTGGGACTTTGTGTAGGGTCTTGTGGCTACCAAATACCCCTGCTAGGCTAGTAGCCCTTCACTTCCTTTCTCAACTCTGATCTTTGAAGTATCAAACCACCACCATCTGTTTGCTCATGCTGTTCTTCATTTTCTGTCCTGTCCTCGACGTATCTAGGACAAAAACATTGATAGACATGGGACAGAAAATCTATTAGGGTCACCTTCACGCACGTAACACCCGCAGCCACACACACTTGCGTCCTTTCACACACTCATAGACACGATACACGCAGGCTCAGAGAGTCACACACCCAGGCTCTCGTCGGAGCTGTGTCCCACTTCTTTGCGTCCTTCGTGGCCTGAGCTAGTTTCTTCTCTGAACTACGTAGTTTAACCCTTTCGCTTCAGAAAGCCCTAAAAATACACCGACTACCTAGCTTGGAAGTGACACCACAACTATAGGATGAAGGACATTTGGATACAAGCTCTCTTTGAGTTCCCAAAATTTAGTGTCATTGTCAATTCACTGTCTATAGAGCAGCTCCAGGCTGTATATTGCTAGATATACGGTTTGTACAAAGTTTTATGTTTAGGCTATAGCCCTCGTAGCCAGTATTTCATAGGCCCACATGCACCTATCAAACCAAACTTAAAGCACCCAGGAACATGTAACAAATCTTACCATCAGTAATCATTGCATTTGTTCAATTTCCTTTGGTTGATTTTTAAAGTACTCTAATAGACATGTCTGCTTACCTTATACAAGTTTCACAGTGATTGGACAAACTGTTGCAGATGGTTGTTTTTATAATATGCCATAGCTTTTCTCAAGTTTATTGGTGATAATTGGTGATCAGTGAGTTCATTTCAGACAGAGCCAACATTTGAAAGGCTTCAGGGCAATATCTGCGTTTGTAAACCATTCAGAATGATGAAAAAGCTTTCATGCGGACTTGATGGTCCAATGGGCCAGCTGGAAGCAACAGTGCCTATATATGAGGAGCGATGTTTGGAATTCTTCGTTTTGTGTGAATCAAAACCTTGTAAATGGATCAAATTGAATCTGTAATTATAATGGCTTCCTAGGGCAAATTGGACAGTGGTGAATCTGTTTCTGTACCACTGATGGATATCGTTTGTGTTTTTTGTATTATTTGGTGTACAGAAACAAAAAAAAAAAGTTGAGCCAACACAGTGAAAACGAAACATCTCCACATAGGACATGGGTTATATTTAATAGTAGTGATTATGGGTCACCAGAGCAAGCATTCTTAAACACCTGTATAAAATGTGCAATTTTATTGCACATTTTAATATTGTATATATTGTATATTATATATATATATTGTAATATTACATGATGT
>OMKZ01050741.1:24300-42056 GCA_900302535.1 Neoniphon sammara | reverse complement strand
CACATTTTGGCTAGAGTGCACTTTATAATCTCAGCCTGTAGAGTGATGACGTGTGTGATTTTTTTTTTTTTCCTAGCCCACAAGGTACAGTAAATGATATCATTGCACTTGTGATGCTGAATCAGTCGGCAAAGGTTTGACACCGAAGCAGAAAGTGCTTTTGAATGTCGTGAGGCATCTATTTTATCCATTTGCTGATTATTATTTTGTGAATTTCGTCCAGCATGTGATTTTCAAACCAACTGTGTAATCTCAGGGCTTGACCTCATAATTTGCATGTTTCTGTTGGCCCACAAGACAAAAAAATAAATAAATAAATAAAAATTGCTAATGATAAGAAAACATAGATGGTTTTGACATATTGGGGCAATGAAAAATCCAGATTTTTCCAGATTCTGTGCCAGCGGTGTTGCCAAACCCGGAGCATCAGTGGATCTTGCCACAAAATATATAATTATCTAAATATTTTTCATTTGTATTTTTCACCTCATCACTGTGGATCACTGTTCAATATTCTACTTTCAAAAGCGATAGTGTGCTCGGTTAAATGTATTTGAATGCCATGCAAACAGAAGAGGAAAACAGTTATTTTACAATGTACCCAGAGACTAAGGGTTACAAAACATCCCAGCCGAATGATGAATTGCTCAGATCAAAATGGCTTATCGTGCTTCACTGTTTTTAGAAGTGTTATTATCATCAGATGGAAACATCATTGTGAATTGGTTTAATTAGCTGCAAAGTTTCTGCAGTGTGCCAGGGCTGCAGCACTCACACTCACATTGTGTGCTGAGATTGAATGCATTTTATACACATAATGAAAACAAAGTCTTTGGCCATCTCGTCCCGAGAACATTGCTGCAACTTTGTAATTATTATTGAATTCACAGCCAGCAAGTGGAAATTCTGTGATTTTTCAATAGACAAATGAGGGCCCTCTTTCTCTCCAGTTTAAAAACCCATATAGAGAGGAATATGTCAGCCTCCCTAATCAAGCTTAAAGCCCCAATCCCTCTGTTGAAACACTCCATTACTGGCTTTATTTACATAGAGATTTATTGGATTTAAGGACATTATTTTTAATGTGAATTTTATCATCTGAGCTTGTGGCTATGCTCACACTGGAGCTGACAGTGGCCCAATTATGATATTTTTTTTTCTCTCACATGTGACACAGATCTGATGTTTCTTAATCATCAAATAACGAACGGTGAAAAGCTGCATGGAGTCACGCAGTTTCAATTCCAATCTGAACCACGAGGATGTGTGGTGCAAAATTGGACCCTGAGGCATGCAAAGTCCATTTAACTCGAAATCAGGCACTGAAATTGGAAATGGTCAAATTTTTCACTTAAGACAATGGCCATAATTTTTGGACCCATGCCAGCTTGGATGAGTCAGTATGACCATGCAGGGCAGCAAGATATAACAATAGAGAGAAAACAAAACAGATTGGTATTTGGAAGCTAAACTATAAAGAAACACTGTGAAACAAAAACAGATGTACAGTAATATCTTTTGTAGCTCAATGTTACTCGCTAATGTTTTGTTGATGTTCATGTTTGTCTTTTCAACAGCGCTGTCCGTTCAAATTGGTGTCAGATATTTGTCATGTTGTAGAAAAGACATCAAGCGCCATCCAAATAATATGGGAAGCCACTCTGAACAGAGCATGAAGGCATATGTACATAATCCCAGCCCTGATAGCATTTTTACACACAGGCTTAGCCATTAAGACTTTGTAAAAGCACAACAGACAGCATGTCTGGCTATATGAACGCTGTCATATATTTTGGGGGATTAAAGGTTATTTACAGTTCAACTCCCATTTTCCATAACCACTTGCACTTAATGCTAAGCCGTCATCTGTCTAGCTGCAGCCATTTCCCATGAGCTTTTAGTGGAGCGCAGAGCTACTTTGGAGCCAGACAGATATGGATCAGATTATTATCATACCGCTGGTGTTGGCCATAATCAGGTGATAATGTGTAAGCACAAAATTTAGAGGGTGTAATTTCAGAGGGGCCGCGGTTTGTGATTGAAATCCAGAACAGTATATATATTTCAGATATGCGCTGTAGAGGAAAACAAAAAATATATATATATAGAAAAATACAGAAAAAACATTCCATAGAGGATTTGCAGGACAAATTTCCTATCAGCTACATCTTTCAGCATCATGGAAGTCTAACGCAGAATTAGCTATGTGCAAGTAATAGATAAATATCAATCAATCAATCAAAGAAACTTTATTTATACAGCATGTTTTTACAGTCAAATTCAATGCAATGCAATGTGTTTTACAGTTAAAAAGAGGAGAGAGAAAGGGAAAAAATAAAGTGAAAAAAGTTTAGGAGCAAACCTCTACTCATTGTGTGTCAGCATAGGAGAGAAATATGAAAATAATTGAAACAGAATACAATGAATACAACATATATAACAGCTGCACAAGAAAGAGTGTTGCCTGAAAAAGACCTCTGTGGTACAGGTGTAAATTCATTCAGTGACATTATTAGTGAAGGTAGATTTTAGATTTGTTTCCAAATTTAGGTTACAGTGACAGAGGAAACTTTCATGTATATCAGCATTAAAACAGACAGTTCAATTCAGCTAAACATGTTGTTTTTCCACTTTGTTAGCTAGCTAATTCGCCAGAAGGCTTATTTACCAAAGCATCTTTTTAACATGTGACTATTAAACACTACAAACATGCTACTACTGCATTTACTTCTATTAGAAATGTTAGCTCTTCTACAATTTAATAAGCTGACATTATCTGTCCTTTCAGCCAAGTTATACGATTATAAACTGCAGTGTGAAAAACGTGCACGCGTAGACCTCCAATATGGCCGCCTTTAAATCACCTTTACATCACCTTTAAAATTTCTCTATTAAGCTTTGATGACTTGTATGATATGAAAGTGCCATTCAAAAACAAAAAGATGATAATACTGAAATAAGATGAAGCTATATGTTAATTAAATACTAAAAAGTGCATAATTACAACATTGGACATTCACCAAAGAAAAAGGTCGCCTGATTACAACAAAGTATTTGTGTCCTTCATAACTTTCCCGTGCTAAACTTCCTTTTCTATTATATTTGGCATCACCTTGCACACTGCAGCTGAAAATAATTTGTCTGCTCAGGGACTGGGGGGGAGGAAAATACATTTTCCAGATCCGGACTCACTTGAAATGACAAGACCAATCACATTTGTATGCAGCCTCGCAGACGCAGGGACAATAGAGGACTGTGGTGGTGAATCTGAAGTGATTTTCATACTACGGGCAGACGCACATCTGTGGCCAACAATGGGATGGGAAACATTCAGTTGCTGTTGGTGCATATGAAGAGTTTCATTTCGAAATGAGAAATTCCACATTTGAAAGAAGTGACACCTACTTTCACAAAATGATTGGCAGTACAATATGCAAACAGTTTGTTTCTTTTGCAGCGTTAGTGTAACTTCATTCCTCAGATGGGAAAATGACAATACAGACCGTATCAATCTACATTTCGCAGATTTTAATGATTTTCAGACTGTGATTATTTTTTTGCCCAAAGTGGACACATATTACTTTGGAAAATGTGTCTTAATATCTTTTTGGTTTCCAGCGCACTTTCTGTTTTAATCAACAACAAGAAATGCAATAATTTATTCTGGTGCTGTCTGTAGATGAAGCGTGAAATACTAGTTAATACACCCCAGAGTGCTTGGATTCATTAGTCATCTCCATACTGCATAGGGGAAGTTTTAAGAGGAAGACAAACACCCATCAGCTGTGTGTGACAGCTAATGTAACATTATAATGTTTGTCCTCTGAGGTGAAATAGAGAGGGGGGGATGTAATTACAGTTTGAATATTTTCATTTAAGCATACCATCAGAGGGCTGGCTGTGGAGTGACAGCTCTAAAATAGCATAATTAATGCGATGTTGTTAGGACAAACAGAAGTGCTGTTTCACGTAGATGATGTTGAAATTATGTTTGTGCTCAAAGCGGAGCAAATGTTTCGTCCTTGACAATGTTTGGCTCAAGGTAGTCAACATCGAGGCAATTCCTGAAACCCTCAAATCTTTGAAATAGTGGAGTACAATAAGGCGGTGTTCGCACTAAACACGCCATTTGAACTCAGGTGACACCAGATAACCGCACCGAGACGCCTGACGAAGCGAGTCTCACCCCTGTGCCTCTTGCCTCTTCTGTTTGTAAGGAATAAGAAGATAATCCAGACTAACTACAGGAAACAACCCCAAAACATGAGTTCATGGGGAGAGGATGTTGACAGTTATTCATGCTTGAAAAACCTAAAATAACTTCATTGAGTGCAAACTGATGTTCAGCTGTTTCTCGACTTGTTCTTAACTGTGCTATATGGCAAGGGGACACGTTGAATTTACACTATCTTGCAAAAAGTATATCTGATCATCTCTTGAAGTGTTTTGAGCGTCTGGATTTTTAGTACATTTTGGATTGACTACTTGAGATGCATGCATTTTTGAACTCTGCAATTACAATTCCAGCACTCCGTCATGATCCTGCCTGAACTGTATATTATTTGCTGGTTTTGGTCCCATGTTCCTGTTGTTGTCCCCCAGTTTGCTCCCCACTTGTACACCTGTCCTGCATCAGCCTCGTCAGCCCTGCCCGTTCCTCCCTGCACACCTGTTCCCCGTTCCCTCATTAGTGCAATCTGTATTTAAGTCCCGTCCTCAGTCTTCAGCAGTTCATCCATTTGGTTTAGCCTGTTGTACCCCTGTCCTGTGTGAAGTTCCTGAGCTCCAGTTTTCATAATTTTGGTTTGTTGCAATAGATATTAGTTCTTCTGATCCTGTCTATCTGCCTGCACTCTGTTTGTGACACACTCAGGACCAATGTTAATCACAGTAGTAATGCCATGCTCCATATGAACAGTAGTGCATACACACGTTCAAGTAGGAGATAACCAACAGCCAGCAAGTCATTATTGCAAAATGAACCCTAACAAGGTAATCAGGACCCTGTTGCAAAATATGCCTCACATATTACACGGCTACCTCTAAAAAAAAAAAAAAAAAACTTTTTACATAAAATATTCATTTTTGAATTATTTTATTACTCTAAACTTTACTCTACTCTACTCTAGACTCTAAAACAAACTGTCCATAGATTATATTTTTGTCCGAAACAACTAGACCCGGATGGCTGGATGTGTTAGTAACATTTAAGCTAGCCTGCAACGTTACATTCGATCTTCCTTGTTGTCCTCTTTGTTTTCTTCTGGGTTTCTTTTCTTTTCCGATGATAGTTCATCCTCCAACTAGTATCAAACGTTTTATGTTCCACAAATAAATTAAAAGTAATATCCATGTTGTAATGACTCTTTGGCTCCAGTAGGTGTCATTGTTTGGTGGCTGGATTAACAGCAGTAGTCGAATTGGATTTTCTGCATCCAACATGCTTGAAGGTATTCATAGTGATGGGCATCATTAAGAAATATCGGACCTGCAAAATGCCACGATGAACCAATCACAGTTGAGTATGTGTAATGAACACAATGAGCGCTATAACTGTATGCTTGAGCAGCATGGCATTCAGTATGGCTGCGGCCTTATGGAAGAACTTATATCTCAAACTAAATAAATAAATTTACAACCATCAGACACTCCGGAGAATGCTAACATGTCATGTGCCACATCTGAAGTAAGCTGGCGTACAGAAGTCAAGGTGACTCTTTGAACCCTCCAAATGTTCATGAGTGATCTCCATTACCCTTTGATTCTGCCTTCAGGTTCCTCAGACTGTGAGTTGATAAATATCTTCTCTCTGCCCTCTGCTTCCTGTGGGCTGGTACAGTACAGCTGACGCAACCATGCGTCCCGTGCCCAGATAGATCAGTGCAGTGAACGGGACAGATAACGCTAGTCTTGAGTCGCAGCGATCTGTCAGATCGCCACGGTGGGCATGTAATCACATTTCAAGGCCCGTTGATGCAGAGCTGAATGTTCAGTTGATCCTGGGGCTATGCAGAGTTCAGGCACTGTTAGACGTCAGCTTTTGTTCAGTTTTACAGTTTTCCCACAGCAGCTGGCAATCATCCCGGGGCATTAAAGCCAGAACAGTCTTGAATTTGATTTGTCTCCGAGCAGTGACCCAAACCAAATGTAATCAAATGAAAACAAACACCACATCACTGCTGTCACATGAAAACCTTCCATCTTTAGATTTTTATTAATTTATTTATTTTACAATGTTTTTTTGCCAACTTTATGCCCTACATGTAACAACTATCTAGAACTTAAGTCCAGGTAAAAGAATGAATATCAATTATGTCACAGTTATGAGGTTTTTCAGTGACAAAAAGCTATCTGTCACTTAAAACCCGTGGATGAAGTTTGAGTTTGAATGTGCAGTGGCATAATCACTTGAAATGACTATCCGAAAAATGTCAGCAAGAATTTGCATAATGATGCAGAATGTATTGGGACACTAATATCCCAGCATGCATTTGACTGCAGGAGTTGGCCCGAAGTTCAATTTCAACCAAACAAGGTCCCAATTTCATACCAACAACCCAGGCAATAGGCACGGATGTCAATAGACGTCATCTTCATTTTCATTCTGGTGCTGTGTTTACACAGATTTTCAACATCGGAGCGGGCCGTAGTATCAATGTTGATTCAATGTCAAAGTGTTTGTCGGGATTGCTTAATCAGTTCAGATTCATAAAAGAAAAAATAACCACTCTGGTTAGAGGACTTATTAAAATTGGTTTCATTTTTCCATGGATGCATTTCAAAGTGTCTCAAAAGCAGACACAGCCAGCGATGAGTTTGACTCGGTAATGCAACAAGAGGAAACAAAATAGGTGCCAAAGTAACAAGACGTGATAGTGTGTGTGTGGGGGGAAAAAAAGAACAATAACTGGTTGCTCCTTGCTCTGTGAATGAGCTGTTGGGGTGACATCGATTTGACAGCAGAACACCAGGGGGGCTGAGGTGTGCGATGGCTATTGTGCTTTCGTCTCACCTTTTATTGGAACAGATAATGTGTGTAATCAGGCGAAGGTCTGCCGTGGTATCTCCACAACAATGGCCGTGGATAGACAGGCTTACCTTTCTGTCTGGTATAAATGATAGACCCAAAAATGTCAATTTAAGTATGCTGCACACAATTCATGTAATCATGCAATAAGTATAGCTGTGCAGCTCCAACTGCATGAGAACACAGAAAAAATCTATATTTCTGTACTATTTCCTTATCTGAAGTCACAAAAAAATTCTCTACAGTCATTTTTTTTGGTGCTACATCATAAAAAAAAGTCATTCTGAGTGATAAGACTTGAGCTAGATAAGGACGGTTAATGGGGAACCAAACGACGTCAGCGGAGTTCACACACTGCAGCAACTTTCAACACAAAATGTTTGGTGAAAGACCGATGCTGTCTTTTAAAACAATTTATTATACTGTTGTCAGTGTGATGACATTTCTTGCCAAGGGCTCTTCTGTCCTTTATAGACTCTGTTAGTTGATGCTGTATGAATAGCGTGGGCGGTGAATTATTTCTCTAATGTCAATCTGCTGAAGTGGTGTTCTTTTTTTGTTTTGTTTTTTTGTTTTGTTTTGTTTTGTTTTTTTTGTAATATGATGAACCACCACAATAGTCAAGATGGTAGTCAAAGCAACACTTGATAACATGAATTGGTTTCTGTTAAAGAGAAATACTTCAACCAGGAGACAGCTGAGGAGGATTTGAGAGCAGTGCAGAGCGGCTGCATCACTGATCCTCGTGGAGAAGTGATGCAACATTTTTAGATTGCACCTATTTTGTGTTTTTTCACTGGCCTGTCATGATGTTTGCCATGTCAACTTTGTATTTTCCTGTCTTTGCTCTCAACAGACTGTTAAACAGTAGAAATTCAAAAAATTGTAGCACTAACTTACATAAACAAAGATTGGTATATAGGTATAGCATTGAGATAGCTGCATCCTGCATGAGCCTGGATAGTTTAATTGATTTTATCACCAGGGATTATATGAAGAATATAATCAAATTCTGTAGCTTTGCTGTATCAGTTAAATCCTCTAGTGTTATATCTTTCAGAATGAGAATCATATTCTTATTCATATTCATATTCTGTCAAGTGCAGTTAATGCACAGGAATCTCAGTTCAGACACCAGCTGTGCTTAAAACTAACATTAAACCTGGATTTACTGACACACATTTTAAATGCACAAATACGACCTCTCCTTAAAGTGCAAGGAGACAGCAGAATGGAGTGTCAGTTACACAAACATTTCTCAGCAACAGAGCCACTCCAGAGGCAGAAATAATCTCATTGGTTGGGTTAAACTTCAGTGGGCGGAGCCAAAACAACAACAACAAAGAGCCAAGCTTTTCACCAACATGAAGTACCTGTAATTGAAGCTAAATGGCTAATACTGTCCACTGTAAAGCAAAGTAATTTGAAATGGTGACTTCTTGTCAATGGAGAATAAATAAATAAATAAATCGATGGATGGATAGATAGATAGATGGATAGATAGATGGATAAATAAATGAATAAAAATAATTTAAAAAATGGCAGCAGCTTCCTTCTCATTAATTCATTTATGATCTTGGAAGGTCAAGGGGCCAGTTAACCAAGATACTGATGGATTAATATTCTTTGTTTAATCTTGGAGGTCAGCTAGTCTGTTAACTAATCTGGATAACTTAGATTTTATTTTGTTTGCTTGTTTATTTTTTTCCCTTAGTGGCAAGAGCCCTAGGCCTCATAATATCACATTACTCCAGACTGTATTTACTCTGGGGTTGTGTAATGCCCGGCTACTTAGCCAGCTGTTTCCTTGCTAGCTAGTCGCTAGTTACCTAACTCGCACTCTGAAAAACTGTGGCTCTTTGGTTCGTCTGCTGAAGTTTAACTCAACCAATAAGATTATTTCTGCTTCCAGAGCAGCTCTGCCTCCGGGAAATGTTTGTGTAACTAAAACTCCAGTCTGCACAGGGAAAGGTCACTTTTCTTTTCAGCAAAGCGTTGTGGCGTGGTGTGCATGCTCTTTTCATCCATAAAGGGTGTGTTTGCCGCCAAGTCGAGGATGCCACTTAAGAGGTTGCTCTGATTGGTGACAAACTGGGCCCATAACCCAACAGGACCATCTGCATGGCATTATGGCACTAATGCAATGAGTTCATTAAAAAGGTTTATTCAGTGTAGAGGGGGATTAGCGCACAGTCTGTTTTAGGCAAAATGGAGCGTGCCACTGGCGGGGGGGATGTTTTCAGGCCATGTTTTGTCACAGTCCATCAGTCCTGCAGAGAAGGCTGCGTTATCTTCTTTATTAATGAAGTCCACACACCCAGCCTTTCTCTTCCCCTGATTTGAATGTGTCTTTGGTCCAAAGGATAGAGAGGTTATTGTAGGTCTTGCTTAAACAGGATTCAAACCTGCAATACTCTCCCCTCTCCTGTGAAATGAATTATTTTCAGTGCGCGTAGAAATAGGAAAGAGGACAGCTTCAAGTCACTCGAATCTTTACTAGATGTGGTATTTTTAGCTGAGCCTTTTTGAACTCCCCTTTGAACTACTTTTTGTGTTAAACTTACCCCAGCAAGAAAGGTTTCGCCGGCGCTAACAACATTTTCCCATCAGCCAAATCCCGCAGACATCATTAAAGATAATCTAATAGGTTCAAGCGATAATAGTTATGCATTAACCCTTGAGAAAGAAAAGGGAGTGTTGCATATCATTTAGTGAGACTTCCCAGCAGGAGAGCTACTCCTGGAGTTACGCTAAAAGGTACAGAGGAGATAACAAGCCTGCCGTCATTAGCAGTGTTATTGTCATGAGCTTCCTGAAGTGGGGGAGCCATTAACAAATGAAACAGGAGGAGAGAGATTGTTGGCTCTTTGATTTTCCATTATCACCGATCTGCTTACATTCCAGGAAGCCTCAGAGAGTAGGAAATTTAAAACAGTAGGAGTACTCATCAATTTAGGTGGTGACTTTGGTTGGTTCATTGATTGACTGATTGATTGATTGATTGATTTAAAAAAAAAACACGGTCAAAGAGTAAGTTCATTTCCTGTTGAAGATCATGGCTGTTTGTGAGCAACATTAAAGATTATTGACATTTCCATATGAAACATATTAAAATTTTATCCATTTCTTCTCACCAGTCGGAAATTGACAGATAAAACTCACCAAAGAGTCAGTTTTGTGAAATCTATATTTATATTTCTTCTTGGTCTATCTCCAAACACATATTGAGCTACTCTAACCATCTGTGGGTCTCTTTAAAATATACTGTTAACACTCCAGAGATATTGAGGCCCTTTCAGACTATCTTTATTTCAGCGTGTGCTGTCTGGAATACTGATAACTTTCTGTGTGGCGCAGCCTCATCCTCATATTCAGTCTCATATATTTCTGCAATTTTCTTCAAACAAGTTCTCAGATCCAAGGACATGCGTTCAAATGCAGTCTGGACAAATCAAACACGACAAAATACTGTTCGGAGGTGGCACACATCTGCATCAGTTTGCTTTTTCAAAGGTTAAACAAATGCACCGTCTGATTCTTCTGATCCACTGCGGACTAGTTCATTCTCAGAGAGTCCTCCTCCCACAAAGAGCGACTCCGCAGATCGCTTGTTCCCACCCTGCAGAACGACCAACAGGAGCGTTTCCTAAATTAGCGCCCCTACTGGCGGTTAGTGACGTGGTAGAAAGAGTGAGAAAGAAATGGTGATGAGGGAGATGGATGGGTCAACAAAACACGAGAGTTTGTGTCCGAGTCCCGAGTGAAGTGAGACTGGTGTTCATTTCCGGGTGTTTAGGTTTCATTTTGCTTGTTTCTGCGTCATTATTGTTGTTACCGTCCCAACGAAGGTCCTCACCAGAACCTTAACCCTTTTCCTAAACTTAACCAAGAAGTTTTGGGCTTAAACGTAACCAAATGGTGACTGTTTTGAGAGTTGTCTATGCACAAATAAAATAAATAAAGGCTAAAAGATATTATTATTATTATTTTTTTACTATTTTGTTTTTGTTTGGTACTGTTGTGTAGGTTTGTTTGAGTATAGCTCTCCTTCCTGTCTTGTCCTGTGTATTTATGTTTGTCACTTGTAGCGCACTATAAATTAATTTTTTTTTAAAAATGTTCCTGTGAGTCGTATTAAAGGATGGCAACAATCGACCTATGTGGTTATATGGGTTGGAGGACGTGTTGTTAATTCTATGTAGCTGCTTATTTTTTTTTATTCATTTATTTTTTTAGTTCCTTTCTTAAGTCCTTTTAAACATGCTGGTGATGAAGCGCTACATAAAAAAAATGAACGCAAGCGAATAGGCCAACAGCACAAGGATGGCAGGTCCTCGCACATAGATGCATGTGAAAGAGCCAGTGGAGGCGCGCAGTATATTCAACATGCTATACAGCAGCCAGGAGTATGAATCCAGTGTCTTGTTCAAGGACATCTCTGCAGGCCAGATGCTTTCTAATTATTTTGCCACCCTGGCGCCTCAAATGCTCATTTATTCCACTCCCTTCATTTCCAGGGTCTTAGCATCCATTTCACAGAAGTAACAGATCTTCTTAACGTATTTTTTGAATTCAGTTTAGGGATTAACTTCCCAACCATTTCTGCTTGGAAAAACCATATGCTGTATAAGTGCATATAGGAGCAAATTGTCTGCAAGTGGCCAACATCAAGAACTCTGTGTAAGTGGTAATATTGTGTGTACTTAGCGTGTCCGCGGATGAAAAGATGAAAAGGGGAGATGAGCAAATGTGATGAGTCACTGTTTCTGCTGCAGTGCTGGGATTCAGAGCACTTTCATTTAGTGATGTCATTTTCTGAAATATTCAGCAACCAGAAGTGGATGTGACCCAAAGTCAAAACAAAATGAAATGTTAAACCCAAATTGGTCATCGTCATGTGTGGAGAATGAATTTGGGCGCTGTGACTCATTTGATAGAGCACACAGAATGAGAATAGGTGTCTCGGTTCAGTTGTAATAACTTTATATAGTGCTTTTCAATACCGGTAACAAACGTGCTTCACATCAAAATAAAATGACAATTTCATTTAAAAAAAAAGACTATTGCTCATAGTTTCGATGGCAACCTGGAATCTAAAGTAAAAAACTACACTATTTTTCTTCTTAATATAATAGTATTTGTGTGTGTGTGTTTGTGTGTGTGTGTGTGTGTGTGCCACCACATTTACACATACAAATGCACAAATGCATGTGCTGCATGTGTGTGTGTGTGTGTATTTGCATGTCAGTCCATGTCTGCCCATGTTTGATTTATGGAGCTGATCATTGTGATACCGGGCCTTTGTCATTTCTATTCTATGTGGGTGGGATTAAAACAAAATGCTGAAGATGTGGCTTTATATAATCCTCAACCCGGGGCCAGTGTCTTTCATGGGATTATTTTAACCTCCTCAGACCTGCAAGGAGGATTAACATGGGGAAGGTTGACAGGGTCAACCAAAGGGGTGGAGCCTCAGTCATTGCGCGCTGGCCTAAGAGGAGCCTGCACAGCTGAAATCTCACCTATGAGCTCATTATCTGGACGCTCAGGACAGCTTCTGTCAAAAGACAGCTTCTATCATGGCAGAGAATTGACAAGCTGTGACTAATGGTGTTTGGGCTGCCTATTGCTCACTGTGTATTATGCGAGCCTGTATAGTCACAATGTGGATGCAGTGTGCGTATCTGTGATGTATGTGTGATATGGGATGAGCTTGTAGCCTGCTGTGCAAAAAAAAAAAACAAACAAAAAAAAAACACCAGTATGTGTAACATCAAGAACTGCAGCCATAACTAACTGCATATTAACCCCAGTGAGAAGTTTGCAGTTTTGCCCATAATTTATAATCCTTTCCATCTCTTTAACCTGTTTGTGTTGTTTTCTCCAGACCAGGCATGCAGGATCAATCTGCCATGTCCTCATTTCCACCCAATCAATCATCAAAAGTGTTATAATTTGCACATACATATTTTGCACCCGAAGTGCATGACAGAGTTTATATCTGAGTCATAAAGTATATGTCGCACGACGTGACTTTGCTCCCGTCTGTTAAGTGCAAACAAATAACAAAACTCAACTAAACTGACATTCTAGCATGGATGCTACTGCAGGAATTCCAGTAATCAGACTGCTATTTTCACATTTTCACTTTCATGACCAAAATATCACCCCTTGTCTAGACCGCAAGCGTCACGTCAGCATCGCGCTCGCGAGACGACGGCGTTCACGTGACACTGGAGCGACCGTCTGTACCTGTTCTGTCTGTTTGTAGCATTTCAATGCGTAAATCTGAGCAGCCAGCCTTTCTGTGTAGTGTGCAGTTTTCCTTTGATATGTGTGAGTATCCCTGGTCTGTTTTTACATCAACACTGATGCATATGATTGACAATTTACACTGAACCTGCCGGCGAAGTATTTTCAAATTTTGAATATAGCCATAGGCTTTATTATATAGCCTATGGTTATACAGGACCATCAATCGGCTCCCAAAACATGCACACTACACAGAAAGGCTGGCTGCTCAGATTTACGTATTGAAATGCACAAACAGACAGAAGAGGTATAGACAGTGGCTCCAGTGTCACGTGAACGCTGTCATCTCGTGAGCACGATGCTGACGTGATGCTTGCAGTCTAGACACGGGGTAAGAGTTTGATTCTGAAGCATGATGCCCATCATTTTTATCATAGTGTTACAAAATGATTGAAGTGCATCACAGGTTACTATTTACGTCAGGAAGCATAATATTCAAAATGGACATGCAGTGTATTGGAACTTTATCTACTTGTTTTTGACCTGTTTTTTGACTTGTTTATAGCACCAATACAGTGCTGCCTATGTACCACTGTTGTATTTTCATGCGGACCTCATCAAAGGGCAAGAGGCGCTTGTAAAATATCTCTTGGACCAGAAATAAACAACTGAACAACTGCTTAAGAGCAAATGCCACATTCACTCTCAAGGATGGGGCTCTCATTAAACTCCACTCAGGCAGCAAAGCACCTTGGGATGTCTGCCATCAAATGGAGGGACCATAACAAACAGGAGTTCTTGCAGGTACGCAGATATTATCTGTTACACTCCGCCAGCGATAAAGGCATCAAGGTAACTAATTAAGATGTTCTCTGTCTGAGTAACTCTGGGAAAGTCATTAGCATTTGTAGCATATGTTTGTGCCAATTTCCAATAGATCGAGGAATTAGTGTTAGAGGCACTGCATTGTGGTCAAAGTTGAGTGTAATTAATGAGCCACACATTATCCATGGTAAAGTCATTGGTCTTAACACTTCAGGGGCAAAGTCTTCGACCGCAGAGAGAAGATCAATGCCATCTAGATTAAAAGTCATACTAATGGGATTGGTGGCTGCACTGATGAACCCTGCAATAATGGAGTTAGTCTGAAAAAGGACTGAGAGTCTGCAGCTGGACTTGAGTGGGCTGGCAGAAATCATTTCAAATACTATTATCTTTCTTCGCTCTCCACAATGAAAAAATGAGGGTTGATGACCCTGGATTGGTCCTCTTCTTTTTGCACAATGCATGAGTCATCAGTCAGATTTTGCTAAAAATTTTTTGGGAGGAAAATGCATGTCACTAATGCGGTGCAGCGTTTTTGAAATTACACTGATTGACCTGAGGGGGTGCTACGTTGGTTGTTTGCTTTGTTCATGGGTCATGCATCATATCTAGGGCACCACTGATCCTGTTTTGACAAAATTTGGGGGATTAGTGTCTTTCGCTGTTGCATTTTTGCATTTTCAAAATTAGAAAATTATACCTGATTCACTGTCTGGAGGGGGAAAGCCTCAAAATACAAAGAAGGTATGCAGCAATGACATTCACTGACAGAATTCACATAATTGACATAATTGCATCTAGTTAAGCACAGCATTCAGTAAGCATGCGATACTCATATTCAGTTTCTATCATGCAGCATGTACACATGCTTTCACTGTAATGCCTGCACATCATGCACAATGTACACACACATATACATAGTGTGCATGCAGTGTGTGTGTGTTTGCATTTACCATTGACATCATTCTCAGTCACCTCTAAAAATGGCTTTCATAAATTGTTAGTTACAAAGATTTTTTTTTTTCCAAATCTATTTTACACATGCATGTGGACCTCTTGTTATGCACAGGCCTGTACACACATACAAACATTCACACTCAGACACAGACAAACACTCAAACTCAACCCTGCATGCTATATACACCCATGTGAACACAGCGACGTACACAATACACACACACACACACACACACACACACACACACACACACGCACGCACACACAGCTACAGAGACAGACTGTCACACATTACCACACTTACAGACACAGTAGTTTATTATAGCTTAGATAGCCATCAACATGACTCATACAAAGCTTATATGATAATGCATCATGTGAGGAGATTAAAGGCATGACATTATATAATATAATTATATATCAGCTGAGCCCATGCCTGTCAGTGGCACCTTGCCCAGTAAAATTGTTCCCACTTAACTTGACAGTCATTCTGCAAGTGAGTCATTTTAAGTTCCTCTAACATATCTCAGCATTATTTGCATAAGATGTTCACCAACACTACATTCAATTTAAACTTGTACATATTTCCACTAATAAAGCACAATTTGTATTACAGAGAGTGTATTCAGGAGGGTATTTAGTTTATTAAAATGCCTTTTCTGTTTGAAACCAGGGTGTGAATTATGTGGGTAAGGCCGAGCACCCCTGAGTGAACCCCATAAATAAGCAAAAATTGATCTTTAACAAGGCTCTTGAGTTAAAGAAAACACAAAATTATTTCTAGTTATTATACAAAGTAATAAAGATGAAAAAACTAACATGTTCTATAAACCTCCATCCCCACTCCTCAGGTGGTTTTTACCATTTTTCTCAATTCGACTTCCTCCGTTCTTGCTCCTGCAGGTGCAGCACTCAGCCTTCAGCGGCAGCTGAGTATAATGTGGGTATCCAGCTTTGCACAAGTTGTGTGAGTGCACATTATGCCACATGGCAACACCAGCAATGAAAGGTCAGCCTACAGAAAGATGTCCAAGCGGAAAATTCAACGTGATCTGATGAAATTTCGTTCCAAGTCGGGAACACAGAACTATCTACTGTGGATGAAAAAATATGTCAAGATTACATTCCTCCCATCACAAACTGGATTATGTCTCACACACACACACACACACACACACACACACACACATTAAAAAAAAAAAACTAAAAGGAAATTCCATTTTCACTGCAAATGGTGAAAGTCCTATGGTTTAAATTGGCTGCTTTTCTATGTTGTTCATGCATCTATACCTCTACCTTGACCTACCTTTTCACAACTGTAAGGCTTCATTGAAGCAGAGCATGTTATGGTATCTCAGTTAATGAGTTGGAGATGATTTATTTTAGCAAGAACGGATGTTTTCACATGCTGATTGAAAGGAATTTATAGAAAGGAAGCCATTTTTCAACGCCCATCTGTTCAACTCCTAATAGAAATAAGCAAAATTCTCAAGTAGTAAAACACCTGAGTAAAATTATATTGCTTTGGTTGACTCAGAATGTAATTTATCATAGTAAAGCATTTTTCAGTGTAGAAAGATTATGTCCCTAAACCTGCCGTCAACTTGCTCTTCCAGTGAATCTAACCTGTAAAATTTAGGACTTTTCCAACAGTCATATGATTTTCCGTAGCTGACATCATTTTCTTGGATTTTCCGAACAAGAAAGCCAACCGTTTCAAGGAATGACTCAACAGTAAGATAAGCCACAGTAATACTCTTGCATGCAGTGTTAACAAAAGTGCCATGTTTGTTTCCCTCTTTGAGGGATTTGAGACGAGGTGAACCGATGATCAAACTCAACATTTGATCGTGTGTTACGAATAAAACGGGAGTCATTAAAATGTTTTGTATTGTCTGACAGACCACCTCCAGGCAGGGACGCTGATAGACACTGCAAGGCGTTTCATGCTTTGTGCAGCGGCATGCAGGGGAGACTGACAGGGGAAGACAGAAGAAAGAGGAGATCCGGTGCCGAGTTCACGCCTACAATGCTGTGAATATGTGATGTGCTGCTTGTTGGTGTGCTGCTCAGTGGCATTTTCCCTTTGGTTGCCATCAATCAGAGATCCACTATAAGCAAACCATCCCAAAATAGATAACAGCCTGCAGCTACTATCTGTGCTGTACATACTGTATATTATAGTGTGTGTTTTCCCCTTTATATTCCATACTGTTTGTAGTTTGGTCATGCATGTAGAGACTGTTGTTCCAAAGTGAACTATCCACTATTTAATGGTATATGATTGGTAGCGCAAATTAAAATACTTCACCAAAACAAATTATGCTACAACTGAAAGTGACTCAGGGTCAGTAGATGAAAAAAATACTATTTTTATTTATTTATTTATTTATTTGTACTCCTTGGATGCATTATATTTCAGAGATATTGAATGATGGACTCCAAGTGCTGATTTTTTTTTTTTTCTTATATGGATATAATACATAACGTTTTGGTCCTGAACTCCTCATTTCCTTATCATGTCTCTCTGGGAATCAAGGCACTAGCTTAATTAAACATGTCTGTTACTTCATGTGTTATCTGTGAAATGGTCGGGGCCAAGTTGCAGAGCTAAAAAGTTGATTATATATTAAAAAGTTGTAAAAGAAAAAAAAAAAAAAAAAACAGAGCGCCACCTACAGAAACTCAAACTTCA
>OMKZ01050741.1:0-22147 GCA_900302535.1 Neoniphon sammara | reverse complement strand
AATATTTTTTCTTTTTTTTTTTTTTTTTTTTTTTTTTTTAGTATTCCAGGTAATGAATCCCTGTGACAGGTGAGGCTGAATTCGTAGTTCTTGACTGAGTCATCGCCTTGAGATAATTACTGTGACCTGGGGTTGTCGGCGATGTCTGATGCATGCTGGGAGTGATGTTTGCTCCTTAACAGCTTCATTTCTGAGGCTGGGACCTTGGCTCTAGAAAGGCCAGGCAGCTAAAACAGTTTGATAATGGTTAGGGTTAAAGGACCAGACCGTCCTATTTTGACTTCTTGTAGTGATCCTATCTGTTCATCACAAATATCAGTTACATAAATGTGTACAGAATATGCTTAGAAGTCATGGGTAACTCAGTTCACTCCTATTCATGTTGAGAAAATATTAAAAAAAAATGCTTTGTGGCCCTTGAAAGATGTTATGTAAAGGTCATTTCATCTTATGAACACAACACGTACGTTTGTTAAGATTACTGTGAATCCATTCAAATTTGTGCACTTGAAAGGAACTATTTTTTTCCCAGTGCATTCAAATTGTGCTCAGGCACTCTTCAGCTTTGTTGTGAGTGGCTGGTGATTGACAGCTTGGAGGGGCAGAACCCAAGTATAACAGAAGTCAATGATTAGTTCAAAGTTGCACCACAGAACAAGGAAACACGTTCCTTAACATCGCGAAGTAGGAACCGAGGGAGCGCTTTTTATTGAGTTGGGCTTACAGCTAAACTAAACAGCTACCTTAAGCTAGGACATTTACATCTTATTGGATCACTCTGAATTAACAACAAAAGTGGAGCCACAAAACTAAAGACTAAAGACGTGGTATCAATGTGCAAGTTTTAAGTGACTGTAATAGAATAAAATAGCTGGATATGTGGAGTTTTTCACATTTTTTTGAACATGAATGGGAGTAAATAGGGGTAAGTCTTCACTTCTAAGCTACCAAAGCATATTCTCTACAGGCTTCTGCAACCAATATTTGTGACGGACAGATACGATCATGATTGTTGATGAGAAATCAAAATAGGACTGGCATGGTCCTTTACCCCTAAGGTTTTGGCCATGGTTAAATATTTTTTAAAAAAGAGAGAGAAAAAGATAATTTCTTGGCATGAGTTGGGAATTTAATGCATGTTGTCGGAGTTCACGATAAATGTATCTGCCCATCCAACCCCTGATTTCCACACACTCATTTCAATCCAATCCATATAATCGTTCTTCATGGAGAAATGCATCCCTCTCACATTTCATGCACAGAGCACAAAGTGTTTGCATTTCAAGGCATCGTGCTAATTTCATGAAATTTCGGGAGATGAGACCGGTCATACACGCACACACACACCTGCTATAGCTGTAGTCAGGCCTCAGTGGGTGTCTTTAAAATGGATTTGCAGTAGTTTGGGGATGTTCTCCGGCCGTGAGAGACTTGAGGGCATGTGTCCACTAGGCCCCTTTTTCTGAGTGAAAAGCACTGGCAGGTTGCTGGGATGAAGCGCTTTCATGCTGTGAAGAGAGCGCTGCATGTGGGTTTTATATCTGACAGCATCATTCTAACAGGAAAAGTGCAGCCCTTTCCTAAAAAGTCAAAATATTTTCAGCTTGAAGTGCCTGGAGCGGCTGCACAAAAAAGCCGGAGCACGCTTAAAAAGAAAAGACCCAGGGTTCACCACTTCTTTGCACAGAGGCATATCCACTCTCTACCATATTTGCACTAGAAAGTCCAGTGGATTTTGGCTGGCTGAGAAAAGGCCAACAAGCTATCATTGAAGTAGATTGATATAATTATAACTACTTTTTTCTTGCATGATTCATAAAATCTAACAGGAGTGGTTTGTACAGAAAATAGGCATAGGATATTTCAAATTCTAATTTAAAACAGCAACAGTCGATTGGCCATGACTTGGCCTTTCAGCAGCAAAAGCCCTGCAAAAGGCTGCAGTTCTTTGGGGAGGAAAAAAGGCTTGCGGACAGTAGTCCTTGGTGTCACAAAGCCATGTTTTACAAGGTCCCAGAAACACTGGTCTAGTCCTTAGCTGGCTCCTGCTTCAGGTTATCTTCTACACTATCTCTGATCCTCTGTTCCCACAGAGACCCAGCCACCCCAGAATAATTACTCACTCGGACGAGGACTGTTCTCGAAATGTATCTGCTGAGAGCTCTTGTGGCTGCTGTCCTGAGGGGACGCCGCCTCATCCCACTCAACCCCTGAGCTTGTAGAATGGCCCACTTCAGCGTTTACAACTTTATCTAGTTCTCTACTGACTTTCTAAAAAAAAAAAAAAAAATTAAAAAAAAGTTACACCTCTGGTTCTGATTAAAGGAACCATACCGGTCCTGTTTGTACTTCTCGTCAACAGTCGTGATCAAATCTGTCCATCACAAAAAATCAGTTTGTACAGAATTTGCTTTTACCTCACTTAGAACATTAACTTACCTCAATGCATTCCCGTTCATGTTCAAAAAAATGTGAAAAACTGCTTTGTGAACATATGCAGAGGAAACCGTCCCCCATGATCTAAGATCTGAGAGGGAGCTACATGGATTGGGCTTTGTCCATCCATCTGTCATGTGTTATTTCTCATCCTCTGCTGGCCTGCTTTGGACAAAACTCAGGAGAATTTGCCTTTTGACAATGGGGTCCGGCTTTTTTAATGTAAACCTGATTGTCCCACCACAGCACCACCACTAGGCCAACAGGACCCTAAGCTTCAAGCTCAATATTTCGGACACTGCTGGGTCAAATTTGATGAACCAGTGACCACAAAATAAAACTGGTCGGCCCAGTCCAGCACCACTGGGCCAACAGTACAGAACTTTTACATATACATAAGTGTTCCTTAACTCTAACTCCAAAAAAGTTTGCACAGTGATGATTAAGCCTATTACTGACCTCATCAATGTGGACATTGCAAAGCTGGTGTGTGTGATGTCATTCCCATGCCAGTGTGCAATTGACCTTTAGTGACGAATTTGACGTCAACCACACTTCACAGTTTTTACTGGAATTTACAGAATTATAATTGCAAGTACAGCATGGCTAATTACCTCGTCTGACGATTCCATGATGCTCTCACAGTTTGTTTTTTTCCTGTTTTTTTCCAGAAGATTGAAAGCAATCCAAAATAATTTTTTCAAGCAGCATTTTAATTTGATGCATGCCACAAGAGGGAGACAAATCAGACCTGTGAGGATCAGACTTTGGGACGGCACGTTACAGTATATTGAATAAATCCGCTGGACTTTCTCTCCAGCTCTCACATCTGTCCTCTGGACTAAAGTGTTGACAACTTTGCACTTGCTCGGATGCGCTTGCCTGCTCGTTAATTCTGATGGACTTTTAATCAGAAAGCTAATTGCTTCTCCAAACTCATAGCACGCAGGAGCGGTGTTTGACAACTGAAGTTGGTAAACATTTGCTTCAGAAATCAGTCAACCGAACAACAGCTGTTCTTTATCACAACACAATTCATTAGATTGAGCAAGGGAGGCATGGGTGGGGGGGCGAAAATACCTTGGAGTGTAAATTAATAAATTAACAGCAGCAATAGTATTAGCTGTTAGCTCAATTCACAGCTGGCAGGTCCTCTGAGGAAGTGAAGTGTTTTTATCAGTGCTTGTCAGTTATCACTTAATGTGGCAAATTAATTTTATCACTGTTCATGAAGTTATCCTAAAGCTAATTTTAATCTGAGTTCACATCCCTTGATATCCAGACTGCGTAGGTGATGAACTGAGCGTCTGAAAATAAAACAAAAGTAGAGTTTGTCGGGTGACATGAACGCTCTGTTGCTGTAGTTTGTAACCCACAGGGCAGCGAAACATCTGTTCTCTGGTCTCTGATCACCACAGAGTCTTGTTTATGCTTCAGTCCGGTGACCCGAATTAAGAAGTTTCATTCTTAATGGCCACTTCATCTGTACCACCATATTTTCTCAAGGACTAATTTATTCCATGTTCAGCCCTCCGCTCATAACAGTCTTTTCAAGCAGACAGCGTACTGTATGCCTCGTCATGAAGCCGTTGTCTTGTTTTGCTTTGTTTCATTTTGCTCCTCATTTCCTCTTGCTCTGAAAGCTGCGGTTGTTTTTGTGCCCAGAATGATGCCTGTTTCGAGTCCTCTAATTTGGCTCCAACACCTCATTTTAAATTCAAATGCTCTCTTGCTCTCTCTCAAAAACTTTTCTCTCTCTCCCCCTCTCCCTCTCTCTGTCTCTCTGTCTGTCTCTCTCTTCAAAGCACAGATGCAGAAACACTTAATCAGCCTGCTGTCGCTGAGCAGTAATCTGAGACAGTGCTGTGCTGGCCTAGAAGAACAAGCAAGGGTCTGCTATTTTTACCATGCCTCTCTCCTCTCCTCCTTGCCTTGATAATTGGGTGATGAAGAAAACCAGAGCTGGATCTCTGCGCTGCCCCAGTCTAAAGTCCCTAGATATTTTATTTGACACCATGTCTCCCCACTCTCAAAGCGCCCGCTTGGCCCTGACCTGTTACGGTATTCGCCACAGCGCTGCCGGTGCTCCCAGTATCCTTTATTCCCAATAAATAAATGCCAATTGGCTTGGCTTGTTTCCCAGAGGGATTTCACGCAACGCAATCCACCATCCAGGCAGCTGCGTAAATTCACCTTGGCATTTGATAATTTTAGTGCAATTTTCAAAAACTGTTTGTCTGCTGGTCCAGATAAGAGATCTTTTCTAATGAGCCCAAGCCCAGATTCCACTCCACACAAGTGCAATGAGTCCTTAGACTATACAGCCATGTGCCCCACTGAAATATTTTATTTTTTATACAGTACATGCTGCAGTGAAGGCAGAGAGAGAGAGAGGACTGAATGCCATGAATAGCACTGAAATCCATGGAGCTCCAGATGGATTCAAAAGCCAGAAACAGAATTCACCTCAGGCACATGATTTTAAAAAAATAGATTTTTCTTTATCAATACCGAGAAAACATGAGGTTAAAAATACCTGCATTTTTATTCTTTGGCTCCCGTAATCACCCATTTGACTGAATAATCATAAATCAGTAATTAGGAGTGTTAGGTGTTAATTAGTATTTAAAATTTTAAAGCTGCCAGTAACTGATGTGCTTTCCCCCTACAGCATCCATATTGCACATAAAAATGTATGGACGCATTAAAAAGTTTATTACCCCCTACAAAATTCCCAACTGTTGAACTCCTGAAGGATTAAAGTGAGTTAATCTCTGTGAATAATTCTGCTATGAGTTTTATGCTTATCTCTTCCAAGTACCTCTATATCTAATAAGGTTATACATTCTCTGTAGGCTTCACGAGTGAAACACTGTGCGAGTGAGGGCAGGCTTAACAAAGTGTTGCTGTCATTAAAATGGCAGGCCTCCTATATTCTTTTAAACTCTAAGCTGCTACAAGACTATCCTTCCTCATCCACAGTCCTTTGGTGTGTATTAGGATGATGATAGATACTCACAGAACTTCAATTAAACTAAGCCTCCCTATCATAGTTGCCTCGGTTTCCATTGTAAATCACCTGCCATGGAGGAGAACAAAGAACAATGCGAAAACCGTTTTCCCCCCAATCCATACCTTAGCTCGTCTACTTCACCTGGAGTGGGGCTTTTTGCAAGCGAGGCATCCATCATCTTATTAGGCTCTTCTCCATGGCTTCCAATCCTGCCTGCTAGCACGGTGACCACCTGGCCTCATTCTATCGCCGACGTGGCAGAAAAACCCCGTAACTCCCAAACAGAGTTTCGTGAGGATTCAAGGTTTTTGCTTGGCCTGAAAGTTTATATGGATCTATACGGGGGGAAAGCGGGGGAAGTTATCTGAGCCTAGAGCCCATGAGACGCTTTAAAACTCATGATAAATTTACAGAAATTACGTGGTCATCAATTTGAAGATGAGGGCAGCTTCACACTGATTTTTTTTTTTTTTTTATCTCAGCTGCAACGCCTGCTTTTACATGGAATCATATGGGAAGAACCCATTAAAGGTACAATCAGTAATATTTATATTGCCCTAGAGCACAAACTGACCATTATATATTAGCGGGGGTTTGCAAGTGGTAATGATCAGTGGTAGTCACGCCACTGCTGAATCAATGGCTGCAGAGAAGTCAAGCTCTCGGCCCGCACTCTTTGTTTTGGTGGAAGTTCTCCACACTGGCAGGGATTACGAACAGCGCTCAGGTGTTCCTATGTAAGCTTGTTGCTTGTAACTAAGTGGCTAAAGGTATTAGATAATTAATGTTAATTACCAAAAGCTAAAGCTTAGACTGGATGACCAATAAGGAATATTTTACCTCTCCAGTTGACATTTCAGAAGATGTTGACTGTAATCCCACTCGGCTAACTGGCTAATCCGGTTACTATTGTGAAATGCTACTTCATACATTATCCAGGCCACTGTAGCTGATAGGTTGGGAGGGTGAGAGAGGTCTGAGCGGAGCTGTGGGCTGACGCTGAGACTTGGGGTGGAGGAGATACGATCGCTGTTGATGATATTGTAGTTCTACTGGTTGCCACAAGATGTCACTACAGAGACCAGATTACTGATTGTCCTTGGGCCAGCAAGGTCAAGGCACACCTGCTCAGAAACAATTAAGATAGCTATCCTGGACGACCGTTGCAGCGTTGCACATGAGACGTTATCAATCATAACACAGACACTGGACCGGTTTGACTCATTTTACAGCTTGAAATCACAGCAGCCTTTGAACTTACAGTAGGCCGACTGGCATTGATTTTGATTGCAAACCACCGCTGATAAATTATGCTCATTTTGCGCAAAGAGACTGTGAAAATATTACAGATTGTACCTTTAAACACTAGGAAATGGTCATTCTAAAAGAGATGCCCAAAAAAACAAAACAAACAAAACAAAACAAAAAACAATGCTGCCAGGTTTTTTCTTTGTTTTGTTTATCTGTCGAAACATGTTCTGATGAAAGAAGAAACTGTTTTTATTTGTGAGCGATCACCTGGAGTTGTTTGATATGTCAAGCAGAAGATAGTTTGATGCCAAGAACAAAGAGAATATATGGAATCAGATCGAGATACTGTTGGGAATCCGGTCCAAGAGCTGGGGCAAGTCGTCTCCTCTTCGCCGTTGCTAGCTGTAGCTAAACAAAACAAATTAACCAGTAGAATCTGATACAGATCTCTGTTGTTATGGTTACAGTGTTAACACATTGTAACCATTAACAATTGACCATTTAAAAAAACATTAACAATTAACAGCAAACATGTAACAATTTTTTTAACCCGCCAATAAAAAACAACAACAAAAAAACACTGTTGTCTTTTCCCTCTCAGAAAAGATAGTGGCAAAACACATCCCAAAACTGTTAATTGACTGGCTTTGATTTGAGGTGATAATTGTTCACTCGGCACGCATTATACTCCTGGCCGGCCTGGAAGGGGCTTCCCTCTCTCTGCGGTCCCCCCCGAAATTTCTCTCTTTTATCCCCTTTTTGGCTTCTGGGATTTTGGGGTATTTTTTTTTCTTGCTCGTCATGAGGGTTTAGGTCAGGTGGTGTCATTTTTGTTTTCTATACACTGTGGACCTCTAAAGCCCTTTGAGATTATAAAAGTTACAAAGGACTTAAATACACTTGAGCTGTTCTGTGTTTTTTTTTTTTCTTTTATTCCTGAGCAGTTGACTTTTTGAAAATACAAGGTTTTCATCTGACGGCAGCGCTACAATATCCACTAGCTGCATCGATACATTCTCTGGACGCCACTCATAAATCCTGCCTGGGGGATGGCTTGTGTTTCCACATGAAGGAGAGACTGAACCAGCCTATTACTCACTAGTGGCTCCAATATTTGCCTTCCTCTGTACCAAGACAGCCTGCTTGTTTGGTTGTTATTGTTGTTTTTTATTTATTTTATTTCATTTTTTTTTTTGTTTACTAGATTTGAGTCAGAACTGCCTTATGCTACTGTATCAGAAGGCACCTACTGTATAAGAATGTGAGGAACTAATCTGGTTATTCTGATTGCAACCATAGGGATTTATTTTAAAAAATCCCTTTGGAAAAGGTTCATGTGTGCCTCCATTCATTTTCAAACCAAAATGTACAACTGTGAGGCACAATAAGGATCCTTATACACAATACTGCTCAAGGATAGATGATAATCTAAATTAATGTGTAGGGAAAAAAACTGTAATAGACTGTAATTAGGCTGTAATTTAAAGTGGTAATCTACAGCACCCTTGACTTTTATTTTGATGTCTTTCTCTCTGGATTTTCTCTTTTCTTTGTCTGTTCAGCTATGGTGGCTATCGCCGCTCATGCTAACTACCCAGTTCTTCTTCTTCTGTTTGCTCCAAACAAATTGGAAATACATCACTTCCTGTGTACCTGAGGATTAGTTACAGACCAATCAGACACCGTGTTTAGTTCAGGAACTGGGTATAAGTTGAATCATTATTTTCATATCAGTCGGTGATACGGAGTAATAAAATTTATTTATATGCAAAGTGTCACTTAATTACAGGTAATAATCTATAACTTTAAAGTTTTTTTTTGTTTGTTTGTTTGTTTTTTTTAGTGAGGAACTCAAAGGTGCTAATTGGATCTCTCTGGATCTTAGAGGAACCCCCAGTGAACCATTAGATTTAAGAGTGTGCTTGTGTTTTTCACAGCTGTGACTGTGGGGAATGGGGGAGATATAAGGATGTAGTGCTGTACGTTGTAAGTGCATTATTTCTTTACAATCACTGCACATTTCTCTCCTGTCTGCCTCTCTGAAATAGACTTTTTCCTCATGTGTCAAAATAAATAAACCAAATGTAATCAGTAACACATCATGAGAAGCATCATTGGGAAGTCGAGGGGAGGAGCAGCCAGGAGTTCTGGCCTTGTATCACGATAAAACAAATGATTGAACAATGACTCCCTGCGGTGACGGATGATGAGCAGAGAATACAGGAGTGAGATGAGATTGCTGTATGCCTCCATTCCTGCCTGCAAATCGATATTCTCGTCATTCCTGACCTTCACTGGGGTGTGTTCAGGGAGCCTCGGCTTCAGACCACTGCACAGTTGACAGTTTGATCAAGCCTAATGAATTGAGTGCTCAGCTGGGGCGAAGGCCTGCAGGCTCACAGGCCTTCTGTGGGAGTTAGCTAGGCGGGGATTGGAGGAAACACTGCAGACGGCGGCTGGGTCATTGCATGAACATCTGAAATAATTGGTTTTGCACTCCACTTGAAAGGGTGCTGGGTCTTTTCCAACAAGTGAACCAAACCTTGCTATAATAAACCCCCTGCAACCCAAACCAGCTAGAGATTGGTACATATCTGCATGTACTGGTTAATGCAGATACCTAACCAGTGTCAGCAGGCTATAATTTACAGCAAATTTGATTGAGATGCTTGCTGCAGGCTTTAATAACTACTACAGTCCTCTAACTGCATACTGTATGTCTACTGAATATGAAACCAAATGTTGTCTACACACCGCTGAGCTGATTGCTTTAAGCTGCACTAGGAAAGATTTTCTTATAAAAGTGCAGCAGAGAAGAACGTTCCTCTCTCCCTAACGGAGATCCGACTCACTTACTTACTGCTTAAAGCTACAGTACAGAACTTTTACATATAAGTAAAAGTTATATACTGTACTGTAGCTTTAAGCAATTTTCAATAAATGTTGGTTACATTCAGTCTTATGCCAAGAGTTCACACAATGATGATTACGCCTGTCACCCACCAGTAAAACTCCCTGCATTTTGCATTATTGCAGACAATGTAAAGCTGGTCGTCTGTGGCGATAATTCTGCACTGGTGCACAGTTGACCTTTAGTGATGAGTTTTATGTCAAGTACACTTCTTAGGAATTATATAATTGAAATCATAGCATGGCTAATACCTCATCTGATGATTCAAAGCAATTTTTGTTTGTTTGTTTGTTTGTTTTGCCTTCCTCTTTTCCTTTGCGAAGACTGAAAGCAACTCCTAAGTGTATTCTTTAAGCAGCATTTAATTTACTGCCACAAGAGGGAGACAAATTTCCATACTGCCGTTTTAAGATCATATTTTGTTTGTTTCCGGTATCAGGCTTTGTCACTTGTAGGAACTGTTCTTGGTGCACAGAAAGTGATGAAGTCAAAAGGTTATCCTATAAACAGCAGGGGTGAGACGAATTCGTCCAGAGAGACCTGGACTAACAGATAACTGAGTCTCTTGTCTCTTGTCATCTTGTCAGCTGAGTCTCTTGTCATCTCTTGTCTAGCCATTATGAAGAATATAAGGTGGAGGAAGTCTGCAGCATTCAGTGACCTTTCACTGCAGTTTGGGGCCACCAATGTGCAAAGTTGCCTAGAGAAATTTTATCATGCAAAAGTTCCTTAAATAGCTTAAAGGAACAGTTCACCCAAAGTACAAAAAAGATATTTTTTTCACTTACCCTTAGTGCAATCCATCCACCCAGTTTCTGTGTGATTTGGCAAGGTTTCCAGTCTGCAACAATCTTTTCTGTCTTACTTCATGCCAATATAGAGGGCTGGATGGGCATTGTTTTATGAAGCTCAAACTGTCAAATTTTTAAATGTAAAAACACAACAGTTTCCAAAAAAAAATGACACAGCACACCCTGCATTATCCACAGCCTTGGGGGGCAAATAGTTTGGTTGGAAATTATTTCCTTCCAAGGAACAATGGCAAACTGTATCTACATTTTCCACCTCTAATTCATACACTTTGCTGAATAGTTCCCTGGGGCTTTGACTCACACTATAAGTAACTCATAAATTGTAATGTCGAAATTAATTATAGAGAGAAGAGAAAGTCAGCTCTGACAAGTAAGTTAATTCAAATGGAGGAAAAATAATGCTGAGTTCATCTGATAATCCAAGATTAGTCAGCACAGCGCAAGTTTTATTTCAAATTTGTTTATGTAAAAACAATTCACATTGTGATATGTACATCACATCTTGGATTGCTGTATGAGCAAAAATACATGAATTGTTTAACCAAGCAATACTCCTAATTATAATCAGCTGCATTGTTGTAAAGCATCATAATCAGTCAACAATCATGGGATAATCACCACTCTAAATAAGAAGTATTTGGCTCTTTGAGACAAGGGCTGAATTTTAAAGAGGCACTTCAATAAAAAAACAATTGTAATTTATCATGTATGTAATCTCACACATATACCAAAACTGTCTTGCTCAATCTCATTAGGTTTGAGAGTTATCGATAAATAATGAGTTTGAATTCATCCTTTAGGTGATGTCGTCTGGGGGACATTTATTGCATATAGAGTTAAACACAGTTCGGTGTAATGGGGAAAATGAGAAAATAGCACAGTCTGCTGACTTACAGAGGGATGCTGCTGGGAAAAATATAGTTTTTAAGTTAGTTATTATAGCAGATAAGGCCTCGGAACCATGCACTTAAATCCTGGCGTTGCCTTTAATTGCATAACCTCAGCACAGGGAATTATTCCTGCAGCTACCACAAACTGTATGCTACCTTTGATAAGCCAAGCTCAAAGCAGGACGTTATTGTACTGCCTGCATGTACAAAAGCTTTCTCTCTAGTGCAGGCTCCCTCTACTGAATGGCTTATTAATGCAGCAGTGTCTTATGTTAATATACTGTATTACCATTTTATCTTCTTGGTAGTGATAGCATTGATTAGAATATTGATTAGAATATTAAAAAAAAATGTTGAAGTGTGCTTAAATGCTATTATTTGATGATATGCAAATTGATGGATGGATGTAATGGAGGATGGATTTGGTGTTGGATTACTCTCAGTATAAAAATTTTATCACTTAACACCATTAAGTTAGATTTTCAACAAATAATGGATGATTAACTTCAATGGATGGATGATTAACTTCAATAAGGTTGGTTAGAAAAGTCCAGACAAACTTTACAGTGTCTTATTGTTGGTTAGCGTAAACTCTTTAATGGGTGTTTTGAGATCCAGACATAGTAAATACGTATACTTATGGATACATCACACTGGCAACTTAAACTGTAAAAAGTGGAGCCAAGAGGTAAAGAAAAGGTGAGAGGAGCATGAATAACATGTAAAAAAATCGTATTTGGTTTATGTTACCTTACCAACATTAACTATACAAAAAGCAGATTTCTTGAGAGATGATCAAGTCCTGATCACAACTGATTTCAGCCTTCAGAATCACTGTCATAACTGTTTGGGGGATTCATAACTGAACCACCTTCTGTGTTTTTTCTGTGCTGCTTCCCAGGCCGTGGTTATGGTTGGGGTGAGAGTTAGGAAATGTCACCTTACAGGCGGCTTTCAGGACCATGAGCTGACTCACCAGGAAGTTAATGGCGCAAAAGCATAAATGTGTAGTTTTGTTTGTAGCAGATTCATTATTACAGCAGACAGTCTTGTTTCATAGAGGCCAAACATAAGAGGCTGGCCAACTACCATCCCTGCTTCAGCTAGCAGCTGCTGAAATAAAGCTTATTATAATGGCAGAGGTTCATAAAAACATCCCTTACGGGGAAAGGAAAAAAAATATTATTTTAACAAATCTTGGAGGGCACAATCAAAATGATCCTCCACTGCTTCAAGAAAATATCCTGTGATGTCAACAGTTGTATTGCATTATGGGACACAGTACGCAGTGTAGACTGGTCTGATGCATACTGCAGTATTTCAGTAAGACATCAAACTATCTTTGACACACTAGAACATATACATATCCAATATATTCACATACTGCATATTATACACTACCTTTGGGTGAAAACCAGTATATACCGACAGTGTATGTGTTCCACATACAGCCACGGTTTGTACTGGTGTCTATGTCTGTGTTACCAAGATCTTCCTCTACTGTTAGAGTTGTGCCCGTACAGTATTTCTGATTGACTCTCCTGGTATATTTTTATGTAAATTATTGATTTTGTGAAGAATAATGAGCTCACACACTCCTCATGCATCAACCAACTTTTTCATACATGTCAATAAACCTTCAAATTGCCATTTTTTCATCACTCGCTGCACAGTATGAAGCCACTGGAGGCATATTGTATGTAAATGACAGAAGAACCTTTTGTTGTTTCCTGCTTGACGGAACAGCATCAAAGCACAGGCATTAACAGACTACAACTCTAAACATCTGACGTTACCAACCACGACTGCACAATTTGTCCATTATAGAGACCTCGCATGATCTCCACACATATGATCAAGAGTGAATTTCATCATTATGTGGATGATCTATCCAGTTTATATCTATAATTCATCAAGCTTCATGTCTCTAATTCATTTTTAAAGAAGTATGGGGACTGTGCACATCTTCTGCACCCGCAGTGGAAATGTCAAGCTTTGAATGATTTAGTTGGTAAAAATCAGGCACTGATGTCACTTTTCTTTAGCGATATTATTTTTAATTGCCCATTGCATCGTCATTAATCAAAGGTTTGTTAGCAATAGCACTATTGTACAGCAGTGTACATGTATTTAGTATAAAGCAGTTTTATGTACATAGGATATATCAGTAGTTATCTGATCTGAACAGTGCTATTAGGAATAGCATGAATCATTCAGCAACTGCTCATTGGAGAGAGTGAAGCAGCCTCAACTTCAAAAAACTTTCATCTCACAGTAATGCGACTTCACTTGTGCCTTCCCTTTTTTCTCAAGGCTTTGTGTCTCTCTGTACAGCATCCCAACACTCCCAGTAATGGCTGCTTCAAGGAATCATGATGTGCCCTGAAGGCTTGGAAAGATACTCTGAACTTGAAGAACTTTGACTGGTAACAAAAGTTTTGGTTTTACCTAAATCTTTGCTGCTTTGATCCTTCGTTCATTTCAGTTTAGTCTCTTAGGGCCATTTCTGATTGATTGGATTATGAGCAAAAGGTAGTTTATCAGAAACATATTCTCAAAGCATTGTGCACAAAACAGGTTTCTATGAGTTGTGTTACATTATTATCCCATTTAACACTGATACTGCAACTCACATTATGTTCTGCTGATACCCACAACTTAAAAAAGAGTGCTTTCACAGAAAATTCTGTGTGAGCATTGACACTTGGCATTAAATGTCCCATATTATTCATTTTTCGTGATTTTATTTTCAAGTCTATTACGGCTCAGGATGTTCTTCATGATGTTTTGCAGATAAATGTAACTTAAAGGTAACAAGAAGAGTTTAATCTGTTGAAATGAATGAATTTGGAAACGATGCCATCACAGTATTGGACCCTGGTTTGCCTACAATAGCAGCTCCCTTAATTAAAATGAGGCAAACCTGCTGAGTGGAGACTTTACAGTTCAAATGCTGGAAGGATTTCAACATTTCTTTCATGAGGGAACCAGTCAGGACCAAGTCCAGTTGTGATTCCTGGAGTTAGTCTAAAACTGACTCCCTGTGTCTTGGATCATATATGTATTTAAACAGAGAAAATTTTGAATTCATATAATATGGGATCTTTAACTTGTATTCGGGGTATTTAAATATGATCTGGCTTCAGTTGAATCATATTAAATTCAGATGTTTGCACCCAAAATCAGTGATCAGTGTGTAAATGCGATAGTGTTTCCAACTCATATACATCTAATACATGGGTGGAAATCAACTCTCACATACAAAAATAAATAAAATTAATTGAAACTTGCACAACAACATTAATAACATACATTCATGGTTGCTATGATACCGTAATTAGCGAATGCAAGTCTTGAAGTAAAAGTAATGAAGGGTTACAACCTCCCAAGTGCTTGGAGATACATATTTGCATTTGTGCGAGACAGAGCGAGCCAGCTGTGTGTGCATACACATTTTTAATGCCAGATGTAAAGTAAATGCTGATAACTCAGATCTGGATATGAGATACATGTTAATGCACTGTGTACAGGTGGTTGGAGATGGCACAGTGCCTGCACATGTGAATCACAAATCAGAATCAGCGAGTCCCCCGAGTTCACGTTGGCACACACATCAATATGAATGGGTTTCCATATGCATAGGCTATTTTGGGTTTCTCTCCTCTCCCCCCATAAATAGCATGTTTTTGCATGACTTGGCACTCAGCGAAGCCTGAAACATGCATCAGCTCCAAGTGATGGGCAGGTAATGCTGCTACTTCAGCAGCGGCAACTTCTTCTTTGTTATGAAAAACGCTGCACTTGGAAAACGGAAAAGGACTCCAGCCACGCTTGTGCATAAAAGAGGAAGAAGAAATTAATTGATTAAAACCAACTTTACCACCAAAATCGGCCCAATTAATCAGGCCGATTTTGTGTGACACATTTATTATGAAATTGATGTATTTTATCACATGCAATTAAAGAAAAAAACATACTGGTATTATATCGACCATCGCCATCGGTCACTGAAAAACCCATATCGGTCAACCACTATTTCATACCATTAGGAAGCAGGCTTTTGAGATAAAAAAAAAAAAATCCAAAAGGCATATGTCTTTTTCTTAAGAAGGTCAAAGTCCCAACGATGACTACAAGGAGGATGGAAGACATATGACAATGAGGAGGAGATTACAGAAATAAAAAAAACAGTCTTTTAGCAATGTCACGCAATCATCCAACTTGTAGCTTTCTATCTGTCCCACTTCCTGCCCCATGCCCTCACCACACACCCTGCCACACACACACACACAACACACACACACACACAGACTGAGAGGGTACAATATCACCATCCTGCTAACAATCTATCAAGCCTCAGACAGTCGACAAAGTCCAGCTTGCCGGGGCAGGCAGTGGACCCGGTGAAAAACGAGGTGATAAAAAACGCTGTCAGGAAAGTGGGTCAGCTTGCTCCTGACCACACAGGTCACTGCATCTGATGGTATATGCTCCTGATAGGCCTCATAATTAATGAACCTGTCTGCTTAATACTGTGGGAGAGATTTATACCGCATACTAATATCCCTTTATAAATGGTACAGCACTTTACCTAAGCCTCACACATCACGGCGTAACAGTAGAGCCACGGAGCGATTACACTGTAATTTATTTGACTATTACAAATCGATTCATATGCAGGGAAATTATATATTCATTATCTTTGTTTTTGTTGGGTTTCCTCTGTTTTTTTCTCTGGGAGTAAATAGTTGTTACACCGATAAGCCACTTGCAGGGAGAAATCATCTTCCTCACATCACTGTTCCTCATAAAGCACACAAAGGTTGTTTTATCATCCCTGAAAGGCAATGCCATATAAAGTGCCTTATTAAACGTAAACCTGTACAGTGTACATAAACGACATTTCATTGAAAACAAACTAACACCACAGGCACTGAGTGTACAAGCACTACAGATATGTTTCACTCGGGAAATCATGTTTATTTGAACAGAGGAAGGCATTTATTTAACTGGCTCCTGGTGTTATGGGTATTTTGATAGGAGGTTTAATATCCAGGCAATCGTGAGTTTTCAAAATAAGAGTTCCTTGCCTAAACATAGAATGTGCAAATCATCTATTAATGTATGTGTTCCCTTTGTTTGGCATATGAGTGCGATCCTACGTTAATCATTTGTTTGGACTGAAATGTCTTGCTAAGCGTACAAGGATTTCCAGCAGCGTGGTCAAGCCACTGTGGCCAGCTAATGACCTGATTTGGCTGTAATTACAGCTCGGACAAATTAGCTAAGTGCAAAGCTGGTGTCAGGCACAAGAATTTGTGTGTGACCACCCCATTAGCTCCTCGTTCTACTGTGGTGTAAAAAGGGAACCTAGCCAAGTTAGATCCCTTGCAGCCATTGATCCGCCACTTCCCCGAACTGCAGTGTGTGATGGGTCAACTTAAGCGAGTCAGAGATGATTAGAATAACCTGTTTAGACTCTCTGCTAACTCAATTTAGCTATGTGCACTGCAAACACTTCTTTGTCTGCTCAGCCCTGGTGGCTATTGCTGCACATGCAAGGCAACTGTCTTCTTCTTCTTCGTCGTCTTCTTCTTCTTCTTCTTCTTCTTCTTCTCTTTATCCCAAGCAAACAAAAAGCCCATCACCTTCTGTGTGCCAGGGGATATCCAAAAATAAATAAATAAATAAATAAATAAATAAAAAACAACCATATCAGTGTTTCAAATTGAGTACTAGTTGAACCATTCACTAAAAAAGAAATAAATAAAAATAAAAATAAATAAACAAAAACATTTTAACATGTCAAACAAAATCTTATTTTTCTTCAAACAACATGTCTGCCTGTGGGATGAGATAATGCCACTTGTTTCCAAAGCAGTTGTTTCAGTTTTTTTTCTGGGATTAAGAGTAAATATGTTGAAAGAAGGCAGAATGAGGCAGATCAGCCCAAAACAAGTTGTTTAGCACTGGAAACAAGTGGGATTATCTCATCCCACTGCCAGATTTTTTCACTTGTTTGAACACTGAATATGAGATTAAATGACTTGTTAAAATGGAGATTTTGCAATGTAAACTGTAAACACTCAAGTTAAAACGATGGAAAGGAGACTGAAATCTTTTGACAGTTAATCACCTTTGTTAGAGTTAGACAGATTTGAAATCCCCAGTGTAACATAACATGAAAACAGCAATAAAGAAAATCCCCCACAGCAGTTTCTCCAAGGAGTTTCCTCTCACCTTTGCTGTCACTGGGCCTGTTTATTGCGGCGGTTTCTCCTGAGTCCACGGCCGTAAACCGAGGAAGAGGAGGGAGAAGCTCCAGGAACCAAATTATCAAGGATAAAGCCCAATCTAGAGCAGAGCTGGCAGGGGATATTGGCGCCCCCCCCACCGCGGACCCCCCACCAGGTCAACCTGGGGCTCTCAGTGATTGTATGTGATTGTGCAATTGTGTGTTTGTGCCAAAGGATGAATTTGCCGTCAAATGCACAAGCAAAGATAAATAAGTGCTGAACCACACAATCATCTGAATCAGAACCATTCAAGTAATAATCTGCAACACTTTGCTATAAACAAATGTTCCTTTTGCAATCACTACACAAAAAATCCTCCCTTTTAACAAGTCATTCAGTCTCATCATCAGTGTTTGAATTTTGTTTTTCTTCAAACAAGGTCAAATCTGCCAGTGGGATGAGATAATCCCACTTGTTACCAATACTAATGAATTTATTTCTATAATTTTCTTGAATTAAGTCTCATTTTCTTGATACTAGTTGTCTTATTTGCCTAATTCTGCGTTGTTTTAACATGCTGCATTTGGAAACAAGTGGGATTATCTCATCCCAGTGGCAGATTTTTTGAAAAGATTTTACACTTGATACTGAGACTTTGCAGTCAGTGACTCAACTAATACTCAATTCGTGAAAGCTTCTTCATTTACTGTTCTGAACTTTAAAGATGTCTGGCACGTTGCTTATGGGAACAATCCTCTGCCGCACAGGAAGTGATGCGTTTTATGTGTGTGGCTTGTTTGCAGCAAACAGGAGAAGAAGAAGAAGCGGGTAGTTAGCAGCGATAGCCGGCAGAGCTGAGGAGACAAAGAAAAGAGCGCCACCTAAGTTCAGCTTCATCAACAGATAAGAGAAGTGACACCTAGCACATCTGTTCCACCCTCATTAAAATCATCAATGGAAACAACAGCCATCTGCTAGAAGGGAGCGAGGAGTCAAAGCAGAGAGACACCGAAAAACTAGAAGGAAGAGATAACAAGCTGCGAAGTAATTTTCCCTTCATTTTTAGTGTGGTGGATGTCCTTTGTTTATGATTTGGAGATTGAGTTGAGTCACAAAAGGTTGGAGCATATGTAAAAGTTTGAATGGCGTACATCTGGAGATCAATTGCTGCTTGAAAATTAGTGATGCACCAGTGACACTTTGTCAATGCCGATATTGTGAGAGTGGAAAACTTTGAGTATCGACCGACACTAAGTAATAACAACAACAACAACAACAACAATAATAATAACAACAATAATAATAATAATAATAATAATAACTTTATTTCTAGCGCACTTTTCAAACCATAGTTGTAAAGTGCTTCACAGCAATAAAACACCATATAAAAACGTGACATGAAAGACACAAGCAAAGCAAACAACAGACAAAACCATTAAAACCAAGCACAATAAATAAGTTAAGCCCCTTCAAAAACCAAGCACAATGAATATAAATAAAATTAAAGCCATAAAAAGCCTAGTGCGATGAATATAAAGCACATAAGCTAACAGTAGTCTGCAGATTGAATATAACAACAGACAATACAATTTAGAACCAAGAACAATAATAAATTTAAAACCATTCAAAGCCAAGCACAATGAACATAAAATAAAATTAAAACCTTTCAAAGACCCAGCCCAGAAAATATAAAATAAGCTAACCGTAGACTATGAATTGACAGCAGGAAGAGCTTGTCTGAACAAGTGTGTTTTAAGAAGTGACTTAAAGGTGGAAAGTGAGGTGGTGAGCCTAAGTTCTTCTGGTAAAGCGTTACAGAGCCGGGGGGCCTTGACAGCAAAGGCTCTATCCCCTCCAGTTTTCAGCCTTGATCTAGGAACCAGCAGAAGATCCTCATCCGAGTAAGGATAAGCAACAATCTGATGAATTACTTTCACTGAGCAGTCCAGGCTTGCACCGTTAATTTGGGGCCATTGCATAAAATAATTGATATAAAATCCGTCTTTTTACCAACATTTGATAAATAAAAGCTTCTGTGTGGCAAAATGAAAAGATTGTTTTAATTTCTCACATTACTCAGGTCTTTGGGGACCGGATATTATTCATGAGTAAAATCTCAAATGCTGATATGCCATTTTAGCCTGGTAATGACGCCAATATTGATGCATCCCTACTGAAAGCCACGATTCAGTATTTCAAATATGTGCGGTAGTTCATGGTTAAAAGGCTGTGTTTCATTCATGACAGCAGTTATTTTATGGCAGCAGTTTTCCCTATTCATAGGTACAGTATAAAACCTTCAGAGTGGGAATGCTCAATCTGAGAGGTTTTTAAGGTTTTCTTATCATATACACATACACACACTCCTGGAGGCTTGATACAGATTAACTCAAGTTTCTCAGCTATAAGTCTTACCTTGTTACAGCAGGTAATACTCTGTAGCTTCAGTAATCAATCTCTATCCTTTATGAAAAAGGGGTTTTGAAAATTGCAGTCCTGTTCCACACAAACAACTTCTAATGAATATCCTAAAAAAATCAGTAGCTATTTTTTGTTGTTGTTGTTGTTTTGTCATGTGGTTCTGTTGAAATCTTTGGTGCTAAACAGTCATTGCTCATCCAGAGATCACCTGTCAGTCAAACAATGTGGGTGGGACTTGGATTTCTTGTTTAGTTTCTCTTCTCTTTCTGATCAGCCATGGTGGCTTTTGCTGCTCATGCTAACTTCCCAATTCTTCTTCTTCTTCTTTTAATTCCAAACAAACTGGAAACGTAAACAGCATCACTTCCTGTGCAGCAAGAAAGAGCAACCAGACACAGAGTTCAGAACAGCAAATGGAAAAGCTTTCATGAACTGTCTATACCTTGAATTGCTATTGTGTAAAGTCAATAGGCCTTCAACTGTAGCAACATGTATTTATATGAAAGTGTTTGGCATTATTACTTTAATGTACACTTCTGGAATTTCCTTTTCAATTTGATTGGATAGAAAATGTGAATAAAATGAAAATCCCCAAATAAATATATGTGGAAGCTGTTTTGCTGCAGCAGGAAGCAGTGTGGATGTGTTCTCTTGCCAGGCAGTTTATTTCAGTACCATGGATAGCGGCTCAGTTAACTCTGCTCAGCCTTTGGTCTTTAGGACAGCACACTTTCCCCATTTCATGTTAAGTATTTGGCAGAGATAATGTTGTTGGTATTTCATTCCCAGAATTCGACCCCCCACCCCCCCTTCCTCAGCGCAGTGATGAAAGAGCCTATACCCTGCGCTGTGTACTGCCTTACTGGGCTTTTGAACTGCCAACCTCCCTGCAGAGCTTTGTAATCAGTGGGCGGCTTGGGTTTGGGGCTTTCCCGCTAAATCTCAAGAGTCCCCTGCTGTTCCTTCACAAACAAACAGTCCTGTTCCAAGTGGCACGACAGATTTATTACTTACTTAAAACGGCTTAGGGCAGACTGCCTATACCCCCCACTCCACTCTCCCTACATGTTAAATTCCCATTCTTTGCTCCAGTGGAGAACTGGTTCTGTTACAGTCGCGTCCGGGGCTTACAGCCGAAGAACGGTGGCTGTTGGCAGCAGCTAAACCAATGGGATTTAGGCTAGGAAGACATAAAGTAGACTAATGTTCCCTATCAGCGCTTGGTCAGCCAACCTGACCCTCCGTGTCACTCCAGACCTGACACACCGGCCCATGCAGCTGTTGAATAAATGAGACAGGACATATATCTAGGTTTTTACTGCTGTGCATTTTAATGAGTTCTGCTAATCCACACACTGCAGAAAAATGTCCATCATGTCATGTTTAATCATGTATCAGGTCTGAAATCTAATTTAACTAAATGAAGAAATATGCCTAGGCTGAGAGCCAATTCAATTCAATTCAGTTAAATTCAGTTCAATTCCAGCTCAATACATTACATTACATTTCATTTCATTCCATTCAGTACATTTTACATAACAAAGAGAGTAAACAGGGCATATCAGACTATCAGTTAGCCATTTGTAAATTTGTGCTATTAAAGTGCAGAGTATAAGAGGTCAGCAGTCACATGCATTTAGCTGAAATTATGATAGTCTGCAAATGCCCAGTGTTAGAAACCTCGAGATTCCTACCTCAGTTTTTCTTTTGTCTTTTTTTTTTCTATTACAAATGTATTGTTCCTTCAATTTGTTTCACACTGGTATGCCACAAAGTGCCAGCCTCTTGGGAGGAAGTTGAATTGTGTTATATTTGTGAATGAGGCTGGATAATTCCAGTTTCTTTTTATTCTTTTGTGCAGTGGCATTATCTGGAAAAAGGAGCACCCATCTGTCCTATTTCAAGATGTTGTCATGTTTCACAAAAGTTCCTGAAACAAGAGAAGCTACACACACACACACACACACACACACACACACACACGCACAGACAAGGTTATCTCATCTGATTTGCATATTTTGAAAATCATGAATACCAGGTCAATTCAAATGTGGAGTTTATTTTATTTCATTTCATTTTATTTTCTGTGCACAGCGACTGGCGTCCCTCCAAGTGTGGTCAGGGCCAAGAATCATGATCCAGACCCCTTCATTCTGAAAGCACAATGAATGTGCTAC
>OMKZ01050736.1:0-20872 GCA_900302535.1 Neoniphon sammara | reverse complement strand
TTAAGGAAGAATTAGGATTCAGCGGCAAGTATATCTGAGTATCATCAGCATAAAAGTGATAGCCAATATTATGTTTTTTAAAAATAGACCCGAGAGGCAGCATATACAATGAAAATAGCATTGTTACCAATATGGACCCTTGAGGTACACCACTGGTCAGAGAGGCTGACTGAGAAGAATAGTCACCAATACTGACAGAAAAGGTTCTATCAGTCAGATAAGACCTAAACCAATTTAGTGCAGTACCACTGATACCGACGCACTGCTTGAGACAGGAAATCAAAATCTCATGGTCCACTGTGTCAAACGCAGCAGTGAGGTAGGAGGATCGCCAGCATCAGCAATGAGTAAAAGATCATTAAAAACTCTTCAAAGGGCAGATTCAGTGCTGGAATGTAATTTAAAACCAGACTGAAAAACCCTACAGATACCATTCTGACTTAAAAAAGACTGCAGTTGCTGCAAGACCACTTTCTCTATTACCTTAGATAAAATAGGCAGTGTAGAGATTGGTCTAAAATTTGATGGATCTGAAGGGTCCAAATTAGTTCTGTTAAGGAGAGGATGCACTATAGCATGTTTAAGGTTCCCTGGGACTGAACCTGTCGCCTGATTGATATTTAAAATAGTTAAGATCCTAGGCCCAATTACATCAAAAACCTCTTTGAGGAGCATGGAGGAAATGTTGCAGCTTGCAGCTTGTGGGTTTCAACTTAGCAACAATTTTAGTTAAGGCTGGAAAAGAGACGCGCTTGAACCAATCCAACATAAAAGAGAGAGGGTATGAACTGACTGCGTCATAATTATATGATGTCACACGTGATCTGAGTTGACTGATCTTATTTTGAAAATAATTCAGAAAGGTATCACACATCCCCAAAGACATATTTGAACATGCAGGCGGGTTGATAACAGAATTAATGATATTGAAAAGTATTTTTGGCCTATGGCAGTGATTTGCATTTATGTTAAAGTAATATTTGTTCGTTGCAACCTTAACAGCATTCTAATAGTTTGTCAGGCAGTCTCTTAAAATTTCATGGGACACGAAGTTTATCATTTTTCCACATCCGCTCTAATCTTCTGCATTGCTGTCTGAGTGCCCGAGAGGTCTCATTCAACCATGGTTGGTGTTTAACTTTAGGCAGAATGACCTCAAGGGGACAAGAGTATCAAGGGTAACACCAAGTTGCATTAAAAGAGGTTAAAATATCTGCTGCACTTAGATGTGATGGAGGAGACTGTATCGGATAGAACAAACAGGAGTCTCTATAAGCAGTAATGAACTGGCCAGCAGTGGTAGAGGTGATTAAACAAGAGCGTCGGGACGGGGCAGTGGTAGTACCAACCAAATCAGGAATGTTAACTTGGAAGGTGATAGGCATGTGGTCAGAGAAAGTTGCATCACAGATTTCACATAGCTGCACAGATATGAAAGAATGAGGTCAAGAGTGTGACCTAGCTCATGAGTAGGGCCAGTAACCACTTGTTCAAAATTAGAAGAACTAATGAGATTTAAAAAGTCATTGACCATTGGCTTAAAAGCACAACAAACATGTATGTTAAAATCACAGAGAATTAAAGTGTTGTCATATTTTGACACAATTTCTGCTAAAAACTCAGAGAACTCCTGAATAAAGTTATTTGATTTAGGCGGGCGATAGAGCAGTGCACATAGTATTAAATTTGACTGAACAAGTTCAAATAGTTGTAGCTCAAAGTTAGAGAATGGGTCGGTTTTCACCTGACGGCAACAGAATTTATTTTCCAGATACAGTTACAGTTTCGAGACCTCCTCCCCTGCCGGTTATCTGGGGAGAGTATATATCCACAGTTTGGAGGTACAAGTTCAGAGAGGGCAGTAGGCTCATCATTTAGCCAAGTCTCAGACACACATTGGAAGTCCAACCCACGAGAACAAAAGAAGTCATTTAAAATGAAAGTCTTATTGGCAATGGATCTAGCATTTATTAGGGCCATCCTAATAGGGTGGGGTTTCTCCGCCATTTTGGTGGTACGGTTAAGTGGATGAAGATTGAAAAAGTTCACTCCGCCACCATAGGGAGCACCCCACCAGTGTCTCTTACATAAAACAGGTATACTGAATGTGGATTGTGCATTTACAGAGGTTATCATAGGGAGTCGGCCACAGAGGGGGATTATAAACTCCTGGCCAGCAGGGGGAGCACGTAAGTAAGTGGCTCGGTGGGGTGACAGAGGTGAGTCGTAAAGGGAGGCTTGTGGCTGACTGTAAGTCGCCATCTCTGAGTTTGTGTATGGAGCAGAGGATAGTCAATTGTTGGAGGCGTTTAAAACGGTATAAAATATGTTGTCAGTTAAAATATGAGCACCAAAGCCATTTGGGTGGATGCCATCACTCCTGAAGAAGGACGCCTGATTCCAAAACAGGTTAAAATTATTGATAAAATTGTCATCAAAAACTGGGCAGACTGATTGGAGCCAGGTGTGCAGGCTCAGGCCATGTCCACACTAATCCAGAGACATATAGTAGTTACCCTGGATGTAACTCCAGTTCTATGAGTACCCACAAACGGGCTTCACTATTGGTAAACCAGCGGTAAGTAGATAGAGGCGGAGCCTCTATCACAGAGTCCACCCCCTATAAAACCCCTGCGTCTCCACCGCTCGTCTCCCTTTGAAACTCAGTAATGAGAATGGGGCCAGCTAGGCTTCAGCCCTCTAACTGGCTTTGCTATTGGTTCACACCTAAGGCAAAGGCCGTTAGGGATGGGTTTCCTCCCAGCTGGGCCCGAACTGACACTAGTCCGACACCAGCTGAATACAACACTAAGACATAATACACGGTCGAGCACCATCTGCCTGGGTGTCTCGAACCGTACCACCAGAAGAAACAACTAAAACCAGACCTGTTTGGGTGTCTCAGTCAGATGCAGATGAGGTGCCACCAGACGAAACACCAAGCACTGAGATACCAGACCGGCAGTCATGTCTCTGAGATATGACTGCACATAGGTAGATGTGGATGGCCAGGAAGCAGCCAAGCAGATGTAGTTCCACTGATACACCCCTGAAAAGTGCCATAGAGGATGAAATGCTCTGAGTGGAGTGCGCTCCGGAACCCACTGGAGCAGGGTGACCTACAGCGTCATAGCTCCTGCAAATTGCATCGCAAATCCAATGAGCAAGCCGCTGAGCAGACAAAGGAAGTGAAATTAAGGCGCTTCTGCTCTATGTCCACATGAGGGGAGGGGAAGAAAGCACGCAGATGAATCACCCTCGATCTGAATGAGGAAGTGATAACCTTGGATTGGAATGAAGGATTGAGGCGCAGTTCCACCATTCCCTTATCATCGCTGACAGACATGCACGAAGGAAGCATTGACAAGGCACACAAGTCCCCGGCTCTCTTGGCAGACGCCAGAGCTAGGAGGAGTGCCGTCTTGATGAAGAGCTCCGAAGAACTCTGATCCAGCGGCCTGTCAGGCCGTCCAGAACCGTCTGAAAGTCCCATTGGGGGAATACAGTGTCTGGTAAGGCATTACTCTTCTGAAACTGGTAATATTATTACAGTTTTCCTGAGCTAGTTACTTGCATTACATTTGCCAGTCATACATATCATTCATCACACACAACGCACACAACACACAGAACAGAAGGGAGGGGGAGGAGGGCGTGAACAGAACAGTGATTGGTCTGGGTTTGGCACGAGGTATCATTTACCATCACCGATTAGTCGACACCCGGCAGCTGGCGGCAGAGCGGCACCTGCAAAGCAAATGGGGAAAAAATAGAAGTGTCAACAACACCAGAACATGCTACGGCAAGCACTTTTTCAGAAGAAGTTTCCCAGCAGCAGAAAGCTAGTTTCGACGGGTTAGTTTCTAGTTTCGGTTACTTGATTGCACAAGTACAGTTGTTTGTACTTATTTGTGCGAGACAGTGTTTACATTAAGGAATTTAATATTTGTTTGTACTTGATTGCACAAGTAACGTTACACTTGTTGCATGCATACCTGTCCCAGTATTGGCAAGGCCAGTCTGTTGTTGGCGTAACTTAATAAAGACTCTAAAGAACACTCCTCCTTTGTCTGTTCTCCCTCCATCTGATGCATCTCAGGCAATTATAGAGTAATTAAGAAAAAAAATTTAACTAGTAATATAACTAGTTACTTTCTCCAGGGAGTAATAAAATAAAGTAAGGCATTGCTATTTTTGAGAGTAATATGTAATATGTAATGTATTACTTTTTTGAGTAACTAGCCCCAACACTGCTCCTGACGTGACGCGGCAAGAATCAGCCAGTCGTTGAGAGAAGTCAGAATCCTGACTCCCTTCCCCCTGAAGGGAGGCTGTCTCCACACACTTGGAGAACGTGCGTGGAGCCAGGGAGTAACCGAACAGGAGATGGCAGTACTGGAAGATCCGATCCCCCACTGCGAACCGTAGAAATTTCCTGTGACGAGGAAGTATGGGGACGTGAAAATAAGCGTCTGTCAGGTCTATGGACATCATCCAGTCGCCTGGAGGAATGCTTTCCAAGAGCAATTTGATCATCAACATACGGAAGGGTCTCCAGGTGATGAAACTGTTCAGATCAAGAATTGGTCTCACGCCTCCCAACTTCTTGGGAACTGTCACAACCAGGCTAGGACTCAGGACACAGATGCAGGGTTCAGGTGTATTAATAAAAGTCGTTATTGTTGCTGATTGGGCAATGAGTAAACAGATCTTTTCTCAGGTGCCGATGTGGAGCCTTGCTAGGGTAAACCAATAGCGAAGCCTGTTAGAGGGCTGAAGCACTTACGACATAGAACTGAAAATGTGTTTTCACCTCAAATTGTTTTCTGTCCACACTAGCGTTTTCAGAACGTTTTTGAAAAGTTGTCCGTCCACACCAAAATGCAGAAAATTGTAAAATTTATTTAATAGACATGCGCAGTAGCCTAAATCTGAGGAAGTGACACCACAAATTTACATTTACAAGTGATATCAACAACTCTTCTCCATCTACATCCATCATTACATGTACATGAAGTTAACAGTGTCATAGCTTTAAAGTATCAACACAGAAGTCAGACCAGGTTGGGTTTCTCATCAATTGACCTGTGGCACCACAATTAATTAATTCCTATCACGGTGATAATGCCATTATTGTTGCTATGATCACTGTAGTGGTCTCTCCCGTAAACTCTCCTTCCACTCCTCCCTGCTGACACACACACCTGTCAGTGCAAGGTCCGTGTATGATAAATGTCATGAAATTCTCAGTTTTCCCCGTTTTTGCTGTCCACACTACAACAAATTTATCCACTTGGGAGAGGGTTTTTGAAAAGCTCCATTTTCAGTGGATGAAAACGCTGTTTTAGTGTGGACGGAAGGGCAAAATGGAGAAATAAAGAAGCATTTTCAGATTTCTCCGGATCAGTGTGGACATGGCCTCAGAGTTCTGCTAAAATGACCAATATGCCTCTCTTGACAGGAGTGATGGGGCCAGAGATAAAAATCCGCTTGCCACAGACTTTAAGAAGATCTAAGAGCCTGTTAAAATCTTGCTTTAAAATGTCTGACCTCTGGCTGGGAATGTCATTACAGCCAACATGAAAATAACATTCCGGACATAATCGTGCTTGGCTAACAGATGAGGAATCAGCTCGAGAACAAGTGTGGTTGGAAGAGGAGCTGGTGGGTTGGGGACTCAGGTGAAGGAGCAGATGAAAGATATCAGTCCATGGAGCAGACCGGAGGCTTGGTGCTCCGCGGTGCTGGCGTAAACTGGGGCAAAGTGGATTTTGGGGACAGTGGAGCCGGGCTTGCCTGATTTGCTGGGGCAGACCGGAGGTGATGAGAATGGGGGGAGCACAGGAAGACGGGAATTGCTAGCTAGTGGGGGGAAATCATGGAGATTGAGGATATCAGATCTATTTTCCAGCAGGATGCCACCAGTTGGAGGAGTGCGAGAGAGGCAGCCCTCCCTCTCTCTCCAGCACCTTTTGCTGTTGCCAACCACGGCCCAGGGCTCAGGGTGTAGCAGAGTGGAGCTAACAGGGGCTTTGGGTTGAGCCCCTAGCTGGACCCAGTGATCGTCGTCGTAGGCTGGGGGAGCAGCAGCACTGACAACAGCAGGGGCAGAAAACGAGCAGGGAACGTTGGAATCCATGGCTTCAGAGGACTTGGCGATGGCCTGTGCAGATCCTGGAACAGTGAAGGATACCATCCACCATTGCATTGCATGCACCACTTCCTCGATCTGGTACAGTGTGGAGACCCTTACTTCCAGCTCCATGATCTTCTGGCCTAGATGAACGCAAACCTCGCAGCCAGATGGAGAGGTGAGTGGAGCCATGGTGTTTTGATGAAGATGAGGTAGCTGGGGAGAATAGAGAGAATAGAGGGAAAATAGAGAGAAAGCAGTGGTTGCCAACACAAGGTCTGTTTGCATAGCAATAGAGGTTACTAGCTCATGGGTAGCAGCTACAGACTGCCGGTAGCCTACATGGAAAGAGCTTGTGAGGTTGGGATCTTACTGGGATGGGCCAGAATAACTGGGCCCAGTGCGAGGATCTGGTTCCAAGAGGTAAAGTGCTGTGGTGTTGTGTCCCAGGCATACAGTGGAGTAGGCAGCCAAGGGCAGACCAGCAGAGAGATAGCTTGCAGATGCTTGCAGTTGTAGACTTTGCGAATTGCGAAGTTAGATGGTTGGTACTACAACTGCTGAACACATGTATCCTTCCATCTACCACAGTGATTGTGCACTGCTGAAGGTACAGTTAGTAGATGGAAGGATACATGTGTTCAGCAGTTCAGCAGTGCTTGTTTTTTGGCCTGTCAGTGGCAAAAACAAGCACTTTTAGTGAACATACCTTGACACTGATAAATGCCCCGTTGGATTACATTGCAGTTGTTTTGCGATTGCCAGTTATAGCGTTCTCGCTCAATATTGGGCCAATTCCAAAAAGTTTTGTCCCTATTAATAATTTAGACCCAAAAAGATGGGAAAATAGGGCCCAGGCTTAAAAATACTGTAATTATCCTTTAATGCTAGCTGCCATGATTGTATGCACCACCACCAAATGGACAGTTTTTGAAAAATTTGAATGTAATCAGAAGTATGACTTGCTTTGCCAAATGCCAGTGAATTTGGTATTAAAATGTCAGATATGGATATGTAGAAACTGGGATTATTTTTCAGAATTCCATTTTGGAAAAAAAAAAATGCTTATATATAGTTCTTGATGAAGGCTCTTGTGTCCTGTTGATGTACATTTCCAAGCATTCCAGTATCCATGTGTGTGGCATTGAGTCGTAGGCCTTCAGGTGGTGCACAGGTTGGTCTGCCTGGTCTTGCAATCTTGGGTGACTGCTTTATTGACCAGTAGCTGGTGCTTGGCTCCCCTGGTATTGCTACCATCATGTATTGGGCCATGTGCCGCTATGATGCCCAATGAAGGAGATGTAGAAAGAAGGAGATGTAGAAGGAAGAGAAAAGGAGAGAGGAGAAAAAAATAGACTGAGCATGTTGGTGAGATGACTCATCCTCTATTCCTTTGTAACAGTGTTGTAGTCCAGGCTTTGCTACAAAGCCAACCGAGAGAGAGAGAGAGAGAGAGAGAGAGAGAGACAGAAGTGAATGAGGCTAAAAGAAGAGATTAGGTAAAGAGAGAATGAGGGAAAGAAAAACAAGGCAAAAAGGGAGAGGAGCTAGTGTGGAAAGAAAAAGAAGGAAAAAATGCATAGAGATAGAGGAAGCGATTGAGTCAATAATGGGAATTGGCCTTCATATCATTCATTGAACAACATGGTATATGCTCTATGGTAAATAATTTTATCCTAAACACTTAATGTGAGTGCATGCAGTTCATTTTGTTATGGCATGGTCAAGGGCATCTGCAGGTTCTGGAAATGACTTTAATCCTATCTACTATCTCACACACTCTGAATTTCTCCTTCTGGTGAGCAATAAAGACAACTCTAAATCTTACTTTAGCTCTACACTCGGCACCTGGTAAGGTGTTCAGTGTAGTTAAGTATAGCATTTTAATGCTTATATTCAGTTCAGGTCTTAAAATGTTGCAGTTTCTTGGGGCATTGGTGAAATTCCAAACCAGCCTCACAGACCTATGTGGTCTTATGTGTCCACAATAACCACGTAAAAAGTCACTGAATTGCATGAAACAAGCTCTCAACACCCTAAAAATTTTCTGGGACAGGACCCCCAGACCTCCCAATTTTAAATTTATATCATAACCAAAATTTTCATGGAATTAACTGCAGCATATTTGCTTGCCCCCAAATGTAAATATTTCAACTTAAAAACACTACATTATTGTGGCACATGAGCAAAACACTGAACAGAAATATCAGAAGGTAGCATTAGAAATCAATTATTTTATTTCCAAATTTTCAGACATTTTTACAAATACATGTCTGTTCATTGAACATAGGCCTATCACTCTATCTCTACCTATCTCTAACTATTGTAACCTGTAGAATGGGGCGGAGACTTAAACTTAACACCACTGGCCAATGGGTGTGAATTCCACTCACCTTACCCATATTTTTACAAGACCAGTAATGCTAACTCACTCTGAATAGTGCTTTACATTACTCACTGTTTAGTATGGGATTTCTCTCTGTTTCTCCCGCTTTATGCCCTTGTTTGTCTGTTATCACAACATGATTTGGCTGTTGCAATATCCCATTACCAATTCATGATTTAGGAGCGTGAGAAAAAAGGCGTTGGATTGGTGACTAGCTGTGAATGAGTAGGAGGTGAAACCACAGAGGCCAATACGTAGGGAGAAGAAGACCATTGAACAAAACTTAAAAAAAAAAAAAATGGAGGTCCTTTGTCTTTCTTGTACCCTCTCAGGAGTATGAGCTTCTTGTTATCATACATTTATAAATGGGAGGATGATCAATGGAGCAAGGTTGGGTTCTTTGGCTGGTATTCACCACTACTAAATGCTGATTTATGTCCGGTTCTCATTTCTTTAAAAAAAAAAAAAAAAAAAAAAAAAAAGACTGCCATTTTGTTGCATTCTGACTTGTAACCATTAGATGCCACCAAATCATACACACTGGTCCTTTAATTAAGTGCAGCTTATTGCTAACCCTAAACACAATGCAATCTTTGGCATATAATGTTGTTTTCTAACAGGTTTTATTTAGTATTTACAATAACTCTCCCTTCTGCTACAGTTAATGATGTTTTCATGGGAATGTTGACCTCAGAATATCTGTCTTTTAACCTGTAATAGCATGGTATTCATGGTGTCAGCTGGGGACACATGAATGCTCACAAGAAGAAGAAACTCGTAATTTTCCTCCAAAGAGAATACCAAAGAAGAGAGCATCCATCTTTCCTGAGTTGACACCATGAACACACATCAAAATTTATGAGTCGGAAATTCAGACAGGGTTCATACAGCCTCCCGAGATTACAATTCAGGGCCTTTTCAAGCACTTTCAAGGTACCTAAACCAAATTTCCAGACTCTCAAAGCCTTAATCTAAATTGTTACTTTGAATGCAATTGCCAAAAAAAAGTTTACAGAATTCCTGTATACCCACAGCAATCAATGTACATTGTCACTATTTTTAACCAGTTGTTCATATTAACTTTGATTGTAGTTTTGATCAGGATTACATAATGCTTGCCAATTTCTAGATTACAGGATTGTTTCTGATATTTTACATGAGTGATTGTGCAGATGAAACACCATATTATGTTGAAAATCAAGTTTACTATTTAAATATACTGAATGAGTATATTTGACTTCAAGTATATTCCTAACCTTGAAAATGACTTTGTATGAACCCTGTTCAGAGTTTCCATGAACACATCATTAGCTGAGAAATGGCAGAATACTGTGGACGTATATAAGGCAATATATTCTCGTAAATGCCAAATAGAACTTGTTGGAAGGCATGACTTGCAACCCTTTTTTTTGGGTGGACAATCTCAAGCTGTGTTTGACTATGCTATGAGTTTCCCTGTGTAAGTTTCTTGCAGTAAAGCTAGCTGCGCTATGTATGGTGGTGTATGATAGGTATCAACATTTTAATCCTTCAGTGTCCAGTTCCGGTTTTTCTTCCTAGATGAGATTTTTTTGTGCTGCCTGTTTACATCTAAAATCACCCATATCTGATTTTTTTGGTCAGTACAGTCTCATCACCATTGTGGAAGTAAACAACAGCAATGGACACTGTTGAGCTTGACAATGATTATTCAAGTGATGGATCTCCAAAGCATATTTCGAGATCCACTCCAAATTACTACTAAAATAAGGTGAAGAAGTAAGAAAAGAGTTTTGATTGCCACCTGGGCGCACTCAATTATTGCTGCTACCTCAGTTCAGAGGGCTCCAGAGAAGAGCTGAAGACTCTAAGCATTGTGTTGTAACCCATGTCCAGGAGCCAGCAATTCTCATATGCAAAGGGAGACACGATTTCTAATGAACTAATGAACAATTTGGGAGATGAAGCAGAGCAACCTGATTTAAAGAAAAAAAAACAGAAGTACAGAGATTTCCAAATAGGTTTTTGTGCTTGCAAATGAGCTGGTGTAAGCAATATCCAGGCCTACACCTAAACCTGAAGGGGAGCAAGCAAGTGCACACAAGCACATAACCATGCATAGTAGTCATCCCACAATCCTTTAAAGGAATACTCCCATGTTTTCTGACTTACTCAGAGTAAGACAAGATGTTTGATACCTTTTTCACCTCTGTATGTCCACCGGTTCAGTTCCTATGGGTAGCATTTCATGTTAGCATAGCATAAACACTTTAGGTCTACAGGAATCATTAGCCTAGCTCCGTCAAAGTGAAAAAATAAACCTAGGCCTGGAACACACCGGCTGCATGACTGCTGCGTTAGCGCTTGCTTTTCATTTCGGCGCCCATATTAACAGGTTATGGTGAAGACACTCCAAATCTGGCGAGGATGCATCTAGACACATCAAACCACTGAACACTCCGACTTGTGGGCGGTGCTTGGTTTTGGCTCAACTGTTTTCAACATGGTGGCTGGTTCACAAACCTTTTCATTTTACGGCTAAACGCCACACTTAAATATGTTTCTTAAAACATTTGAGGCGAGAAATAAGCAATGCAGTAACAGAATCGTGCTTCTTATTTGATCAGCACTGCCTGGTTTGACAGTTTGTTCTGAATTTCGCGAGCTTTCTGTGTTACATTGGATGGACCATATGTGCATAAAGTTGAGGTCAAGTCGTGATAATGCAAATTCAGAGTTGAACGGTCTGTCAACTCGCCGTGCCATATCCATCATGCAGTGTACGTCCGGATCTCCTGCTCTCCATAGAAAATGAATAGGATCCGTCAACTTCACGTGCGTCAATGGATTTGGTGTGTCTGCAGCATTACAGCAACTACGAAGCTGTCTTATTTACATGGTGTATTAGAATTCAAGTCTTTATGCTAAGCTAAAATGAAATGCTACCCATAGTAACTAAACCAGTGGACGTACAGAGGTGAAAATGGTATCAAACATCTTGTCTCAGTCTGAGTAAGTCTTATTCTAAGTCTTAAAATATTGGAATATTCCTTTAAGGGATTAATAAAGATGCCTTGAGTCTTGCCTTGAGTTATTTTGAATATAAGGAACATGTCTTTCCAAATCACAATAAAATCATCCCTATACCACAACATTAAGCCCTCATTTCTTCCTTCCCCTGCAACTTTGCAAACTGTTACTTTAAATGTTGGTTTTATAAACATTAGATCACTTTCTACTAAATCACTGCTCATCCATGACACAGTGAATGAGCTAAGTTTTGATTTTATGGGCTTATGTGAAACCTGGCTACAGCCAAATGACTTGAAGCATCTCCTCTCAATTACACTAGTTCACAAGTCTCACATGAGTTAAGAAAAGGTGGGGACATTGACACTATATGACTCCAGATCTTTAATCCTAAATCCAATTACCATCATTGCTTTTAAGTCCCTCTTATGCACTCTAAGTCACAATCATTCTACGTAGCAATTTTATATCAACAATCTGGGCCTTACTTGTTTTTAGTTGAGTTTTCTACCTTTCTTTGAGATATACTGATCCAAATGGACAGTTTTAATTATGGGGGATTTTAATATTCATGTTAATGATAAATCTGAGCCACTCAGTAACGCTTTCCTATATCTCAGATTCTGCTGGTTTTACACAGCATGTTGTGGGACTTAATCATCTCCATGACCACACACTTGACCTAGTCCTGCCTCATGGTCTCACCTTTTCAGTTCCTTTTACGGTCACATTGTCTAGGCACTGCATTACTCCCTGTACTATCTGTCGTATCAACTCAACTACCATTCATAAACTTGCTGTGCACCCTGAGTCTGCTGTAACCACCAATCATTATAGGTTAGTCCTGCTTGGAGGTCTTCATGGTTCCAAAAAGTTGAACCCATTCCAAAATGGACCCATGGCATTGTTACCAGAACCCGATATGAATAAATTATTTTTTCTTAAACACAGACCGGATCCAAAGCAGACCAGAGGATGATCGGACCCGGTCCAAAGCTGACCCAACGATAATTAGACCCGATCCAAGACAGGCAGCACGTGCACAGTACCTGTGTGCTACGTCGCTCTTTTTGTGAGTGAGCACTGTGAGCTGGGGAGCATGCAGGCAGTGTGTGCACTGTGCATGCACTGCCTCCATGCTCTGCGAGTCCGTGACTCACAGCCAGGGGTGGGCTGGCCATCAGGAGGTTCGGGAGGACTCCCAAACGGCCGGTCCATTCCAGGCCAGGACCGGCCGGTGGTCAGAACATTTTAATGTATGTCACGCGGCTGCGGCCAGCAGCCTGGCCCTCGCAACCAAGGGCAGCACAGACTGGGCCGATCTAATATTTAAAAATTAAGGGGGGATACGAGCGGCCCCTCCCAATTTGGATTGATCCTCGTTTTTATTGAAATGTGATTGGCTCAGTCATTACACTGTGAAGTTCGGAAGTTTTCCTGCTAAATTTGTGTGTGTAGCCTACATTATAAGAAGAAAGAAAGAAAGAAGAGGAGGCTAAATTAGCAAAAATGATAAAAAGAAAGAAGCCGCAAACATAAATGGGTGGAGCTGAAAAGTTGAGGGCTAAGAAGAGGAAAATGTTGGTGGAGGATAGTCAAATGCGTCAAATGCGTAAAATTAACGGACCTTTTCCGTGGTGGAGGCGTCAAAGTTACTGTGGCCACTGTCAGCCAGGCCAGTGACGAGGCGGGACCCAGCAGCACGGACACAACAGGTTAGCAGTAGTCTACTATTCAGATGCTGCTGCTACAGGGCCCAATCATCCCAGATTAATACTGTGTTTGTCTTACAATTGCTGGCTTGTTATCTTGTCAAGAGTCGTAGCTACGGACCCCAATCCCACCCCTGCACCCCACCACACACACACACACACACACAAACACACAAACACAGACACAAACACGCATTTTTATTGCTCTATTTAGGGACTGCACTGTAGTTTTGATTGCTGAAAAAACATTGAGTATTTGAGTATCCATAGTATGTGTGAGCATATGTAACTACTTCAGCACTCTACTGACTGACTGACTTGTGTGCATATATGTGTGTGTGCGTGTGTGTGTGTGTTTGGGGTGCGGGGGTAGGAGTGGCATGCAGGTGCTCATTCCTGAGATAGGATCTAGCACCCCCTGTGAGCCTAACCAGGATAAGCAGTTTGAAAATAACTGAATGAACGAATGACTGACACGTTTTGTACAAGTTAGCAGTAGCTGGCAGTGTTTTGTGTTACAGGCCTGGTCTTGTTTTGATTCAGTGAAGTGGTGACATACTTATAGGATGCAAACTGAGGAGGCAGCTGTCAGCAACCTATTCTAAAGTGTCTTGAAGATCTTCAGCATCATTAGATTCTCTTTATACCACAAATACCATATTTGTGTTAAAATTACAGCCCCCACTTGCGTCCTTTGGGCAGTCGGATAAAAGACCTCCCCAAACCAAGCTCCCGGGCTGAATTTCACTCCCAGTACACCCCTGCTCACAGCATTCACTCACATCAATCGTGTGATTGCAAGAACAGACAGACAATATGATATATTACAGATTAAAGAATTTAATATGGAAAAAAAGGTTCATCAGGTCCTCGCAGGTCCATACAGGTAAATCAATTTCAGATCCTCACACCCGAGACCTACAGCATTTATAACAAGATTTTGGACCCAAATCTATTTGGGTCTTTGATTGGGTCTTGAGTTTTTGGGTCTGGGTAAGACCTAGTCCTTCCTACTGTCTTGACAAGTTCCAAGACAGTCTCAATCGCACATTGTTGAATGTGTTTTGTTCAGTTGCCCCACTGTTAGGAAAGCTAGACTAAAACCATCCCGCTTCTACAATTGAGACACCCAGTCACTTAAACAAAAATGCAGAAAACTCTTGCGCAAAAGAACAACCAAGCAAGAGACTCTTCGGCTTCCATGGTCTCATAGCCTGCTTGAATACAAACATGCTCTTTGTGTTGCCAGAATGGCTTGTACAAAATAATAAAAACAGCCCCAAATCCCTGTTTGACTCTGTTGTTAAATTCACTTCTAAACCGTCCCCTTCATGTAGCTGTACTGTGGTTCAGTTTCAGTATTAATGCTCCTAGACCTCAGTGCAGCATTCGACATGGTTGATCACGACATCTTATTAGATTGCCTAGAAAACCTCATTAGTATTAAAGACACTGCACTCCCCTGGTTTAGATCACACTTATCTGACAGATCTCACTTTGTTTTACATAATAACTGTTCACCAGATCATGTTCGGGTCACTTATGGTGTTCCACATGGATCTGTACTTAGTTCAAATTCTTTTCTCTATCTCTATGTTGCCCCTTGGTAAATTAATTCATCGTTACAAACTAGTTTCCATTATTATGCAGATCATACTCAGCTTTTCACTTCCATGAAGCCGGCATCTGTCATCAGTTGGTGAAGTTAAAGGAATCCCTTTTAAACAATAGATGTCATCTAACTCCCTCCTTCTAAATGCAGAGAAAACTGAAAAACTGGACATTTATAGGAGCTTTTCATTTTGGACTGCATTAATGTTGTTTTTATCTAGTGTTTGTTAGGCTTGGCTCAGCCTTCAACAGCCCCCAGATTAGCAAACTAGCTAGCCTACTACCAAATAGAAATGGTAGGTCAAGATATTTAACCATAATACATACACGGTAAATACTGCCGTTGAATAAGCTAGAAATTCTGTCATCCATAACTGAATACATCCCCATACATCTGTGCATACAAGCAAGCACACACACAAAATGATAAATTGAAAAACCTCACAACTTACAAGGTGCATATTGCTGTTGATTTGACAGCCATCAGCCAGCCATATGGGAGTCTTTTAAAGAGAAAAGAATCACTCAATATCACAGTCTAAACATTGGTGACACTGCTAGCAGTCTGCAGAAAACTCTCGTGGTTGAATACCCAACTATAGGCAAGCTGAATGGAGAAAATAAAACACATGCAATTAAAAAAGAGGAAACAAATGTTATGTGCCAAAAATTAATCACGTGCAATTGATGCATTAACTCTGACAGCCCTAGTATGTGTGCATATGTATGGGAATGATTTTTCTCTGTGTGTTGGTACTTAATGTGTATGCACGCTTTACTTTGAATGTCTGTGGACATGCATGTATTTGTATTTATGTGAATATTTTGATACGTACGTATGTATGCATGCATATGCAAGTGTAATGTATGCAGCTTTATTTTGTGTGTGTGTGTGTGTGTGTGTGTGTGTGTGTGTGTGTGTGTGTGTGTGCGTGCGTGTCTTTGACAGTTCTGCAGTGGCTGCATGATGATGTTGGTGGATGACTCACCCAGCTTTCACCACATGACATCATGAATCACTGCACCTCTCTGTGGGCTGAGCTGCAACCATCAACCACTCCACTCCAACCTTATCACATCCCTCCCTACCTCCCCTCTCTGCCCATCACTGTATCTCTCTCCTTTTTTCTCACCCTGTCAACCTCTCCTACTCTATTGAACACTCTCCTCCACTAACCCTTAAACAGTCATTTTCTTTTTCTCTCTTCCTTTTTATCCCTCTCCTTTATTTCTTATTCAACTTTTTATCACTGTGATGTATTCTTCACTTCCCATCATTTTCTGTTCTGTCCATGTGGTCTGGTCCTCACTTTTTTGTTCATTTTCTTATTTATTTTTAATTGCTGGTTTTATTTTGATTCTGTCTTGGTTCAGGCCCTTTGTTCTTTCATCTTAAATTAATTCTGACCTTATCATTTCACCTTACCTTTAATGTTGCTTTCACTGCCTTACTTGTGCATTTTTCATAATTTCTTCCTGTCTCTATTTCACCTATTCTGCGGACATGCGCGCACACAGACACACACACACAAACATCCAAATTCAATTCACACACCATTTAGGTTGTCTATACCCAGAAGTAAATGATTGTATAATATCTGACAGTCTGCACAAGTCTTTGATAGCAGATACCATTAGAGATGAAGGTGAAGGTGGCAGTGGGGGAAGGGGAAGCGGGGCATGCAACCTGTTTGGCAAGGAGCAGAAGGGCAGACAGTGGGATCAAAACAAAAGGTTCACCCCTTATACTCTGGTTCTCAGCAGAGGTGGATGCATACAGTAGTCTTTTGACAGTTTCCTTCACTTTTTAACATACCTACATATGTTTAAGTAATTCTCAATGACCACATTTACATGTATAAAAAAACGATGAATAAAATAATGAAAAATGACATGCAGCAAAGGCCCTAGGGCACCCCTATCCTCGCTCATCTGTACACATGGATGATTGCACTGGGCGTTTGTGCATTTGTGATTACTTGATTGTGGGTGGTTGTTTGCTTATTGATTGGAGTGTTGCATGTGTTAGCTGTTATTCCCCCTGTGCCCCATGATCAGCCTCTCTACTGATAACCGCTTTAACCTCTAATCACCTCAGTGAATAGACACACTTCCTCCCTCTAACCCCTTCATCAAAGATACAAAAAAAACCTTCCTCTTGTTCCCACCTTTAATTACTGTCTCTGCTGTAATCAGCCAGCAGGCCCACAAATGACGTGTGAAGCATATAACCCACATAACCCTTCAATTCTTTTACAAAACACCATGACTCTTTTTGGATCTTGGATCAACAGTCATTTTTTTCTAAGACTGCAGTTTTGAAAATTTCAACAATGCTGAATGGTGCTCCATGTGTGATTTTTAACCATAAATATATTATAAAATTAATTGTGATAGCATAGTATAGCTGCTATAAACAAAAGACCATGGTCGAGTCATTTGGTAGTTTATTAAGTCAAGTAAATGCTAGATAGCAACTCAGTAGCAATACCTAGCTTAATATTAAGAATGCACTATACAATTACTATTTATTAACCTCTGATTTATAGCCTTATATAGGCCTACTTTTTATTTTTATTGTGCATCTTGCACTGCAGTTAATTTCACGGAAATGTTAGTAACAGGCTACACCTACGCACGTTCTTTATCTTTTCATTATACGATGCATTTACAGCACAGAATAAGTTCTAGATATCCGCATAATCAAGCAAATACTTAATTTTTTTTTTTTTTTACTGGACTCCACATGGTTGTGACAACCTCTGAGAATATTCCAAATGATGAGTAAATGTTTTCACGTTAGACAAACCGCAATTAGAGTGCCTGCAGAGCAACACTGTTAACACTGGACTTCATTTGATTGGCAAGCCTTACACTTGTAGTGACATGAAGTGACCCACCTTTGATGCCTGTATCAGAACCATTTCTATCACCCTCTGCAACTTTGCATCCTCCTTTGTCGCAGCTCTTATTGAGCCCAGCATCTCAGCAGAAATAGGTAGGTAGTTTACCATGTTTACAGCCTCTACTTCTGTTTCAATGTCTCCCTTAGTGCTCTCTGGCAAGTATGCCCTATTTAGTGTGTCTGCCAGCAGCATGTCTCGGCCTGGTACATAGATTACTCTGATATCATACTTTTGCAGTCTGAGTAACAATACTCTGCAGCCTCTTCAGAGCACTAAGAAGTGGCCTCCTGTGGATATTCTCCAGCGGCTTGTGATCGCTCTGTATTGTCACTTGTCTGCCATAGGTATATTGGTGAAACCTTTCCATCCCAAAAACTATAGCCAAACACTCTTTCTCTATTTGGGCATAGCCTCTCTCTGTTGGTGTAAGTGCCCTACTCCCAAATGCTATAGGTTTACCACCCTGTGTCAGGGCAGCACCCAACTCTTCCTCCCGATTGTAGTACTTTAAAACTGGCAAATTGGCTGTTTTGTCTTTCAGCTGTTGAAACGCTTGCTTCTGTATGTCAGTCCACTCCCACACGTTCTCTTTGTGTGTGAGTTGTCTTAAGATCTCACAATCGTCTGACAGGTGATCATAAAACTTTGACAGGTAGTTTACCATTCCCACCAGCCTTTGTACTCCTTTGACATCCGTTGGCCTTGGCATCTCCCTGACTGCACGCACTTTCTCTGGGTCAACACGCAGTCCCTCAGCCCGTCAGCAGGTGTCCAATGTAGGGTACTGCATGCTGCTGAAGTTTCAGCTTATCAAAGTTCAGTTTGATGTTACGCTCTCTGCATCTGGTCAGAAAGCGTCTGAGTTTCTCGTCGTGATCTTTGCTTGCTTCCTCCTGTGTCGCCCCTTCACCCGTGTCCAACACATCATTGGCTATGATGTAGACTCCAGGTAAGCCCTCTAGTGCTTGTGTGAGCTTCCTTTGGAAAACTTCTGGTGCTGGGCTTATTCCCATTGGCATTCTCAGCCAACTGAACCAGCCAAATGGGGTGGCGAATGTGGTGAGGTAGCTTGACTCCTCTTCTAGTTTGACATGCCAGAAGCCGTGCTTTACATCACACACTGTGAATATTTTAGCCTTTGACATTTCTGGGAGTATGTCAGCAATTGTCGGGAGGGGAAATGGCTCCTTTTAAGTGCCCAATTCAGTGGTTTTGGGTCTACACAGATCCTTGTTTTCCCATTCGGTTTTGTCACTGGGATCATACTACTTATCCAGTCAGTGCTGCGCTCCACTGGTGCAGTGATCCCTCTTTTCTCCAGATCCTTCAGTTCCTCTTTAAGGGGTGTCATCATGGCAACTGGCACTCTGCGTTTTGGCAGTTTCACTGGCGGCACACTGTTGTCTATTTCAAAGCTGCATTCGCCCTCCATACAACCATCACCAGCGAACACATCCTCAAACTCTGTTTAGATTTTGTCCATTGTCATATTTTCCCTCATTTGTCACAGGACTCAGTTCTTTTCTCACTATGCCATCAATGGCCAGGATATTGTCATACTGTACTCTGATTAACGTCATGGCTTCGCTAGCCTTTCTGCCCAGTATCGGGATTTTGCCATTCTGTCCTCTTTGCTTTTCCTTGCGGTCTGTTTCAGTGCATGAACTTCCTCCACTGTTTGACCTTGCAGTGTTTTGCTGTTCTCCTTAGACAGCTCTGCAGCTCTACATATTTGCAGGCATTTCTCCAGCATCAGTTTATCTTCTCTGAGCAATCTCTCCCTCATTGCAGAGCTGTTTGTGCCACATACAGTTCGGTCTCTAATCATTGAATCTCTGATGTTGCCAAAGTTACAACTACTGGCCAGCACTCTCAAGTCCGTGACATAATTGTTAATGTTTTCATCCAATCCCTGGTTTTGCACACAAAATCTGTACCTCTCGACAGTCTCATTCACTTTCGGGTTACAGTGTTCATCAAACAGTTTCATCATTGAACTCACTGTTTTCCTTGCTGACGCGCTGTCACTCGCCAGTGTGTCCAGTAACTCTCTTCCACTCTCCCCTGAGATAGTAAAATAGCTTGACTTTTGTTCTTTCCTCCGCCTCCGGCATGATGAGGTCCGTGTACAGTGTAAACTCCTCCTTCCAACTCTTCCATGTCTTTGCTAAGTTACTGGAGTCCAAACCCAACATCGACAGAGGTTTAAGTCCTTCCATTGCGACGTCAGCTATTTACACTGCTATCCCGTTGCGATGATCCGGTCAGCCGGTCAGCCGGTCGCTAGCAGCACTCTTCCACAGCCAGATAGCTTCAGGCCATGGTTATGCTTCAGGCACATAGCTAACTACAAGCCATTCTGTCAGATAGAATGAACATTACTTTACTTTAATAAATATTATAACAGGTAATTGGCAGTGTAAACCTGTTTCCATCCTCATCATCCTGAGCGCGTTTTCCAGCTAAATTAGATTTGGAGAATTATATCAGCTGACAAGCACAAAAAATCAAATTGTCTGCCATCGATGTATCTATGAACCCTGTGGATAACACAAGAATTATCAATGCCAGGTTAGCATGGGCTAAAAAATACTGTAACATTAATGTTAGCTAGCTAAGTTGACGTTACTCAACTCTTTGCTCACAGTGTTTTGCTAAGTAAGACAATACTGGTGAAGTTAGGGTTAAATTGAAAGTTAAACATTTAAACTAACGATTAAATTTCAAACTGAATAAATTAGTCTTTTACCTGATGGGAAGTATGCTTGTTTCTTTTGGTATTATTGGGCTGTTCCACTGTCAGCTTTACGGACTTGCGGCGACGAGCAGAGAGCCACAAGCACGGGTTGGTGTTGTGGAGGAAGAAAGCCTTCTTCACCTCCCCCTTCCCCCATCTGTATCTGTACCTGTCCTCCCCCATTGTCCTTCTTCCTTTGTTATCATTTGAATTTCCCTCTGAAACCCCTATAGGTCATTCATTGGTTCACCCCTTTATTCACTTCTACTACTCTTTGTTGTTGTTAGGTTCCCAGTAGTATTTTCCCTGTGTTTTCTCCCTCTCCCCTGATTTTCTCCCTGTTTGTCTATGTGTGTGTATGTGTGTATGTGGCCTGGG
>OMKZ01050722.1:0-14856 GCA_900302535.1 Neoniphon sammara | reverse complement strand
CCTTTCTTTTTTTACCCCTCCCTTTCTTTCTCCAACTCGATTCGCTCTTCACCACCTTTCACTCTCTCCTCCGCTGACACCATCACTCCATTTTCGAGCGCCTGTGAAAATAGTTCATCTCAAAAATCCCAGTTTAAATAGGGTCAAGATGTGCAGTAGATCTGGGGATCTGGGTGTTTGCTTTTATTGTAGCTTCAAAAAAATGTTGCAAGATTTTCTTGGAAAAAATCAAATTATTGGTGAAATGACTGGAGGGAAGAGAGCTTTAAAAGTACAGTAATCTTTCCAGTGCTTATAAATATTTAGTAGGTGCTTTGCAGATATATTAATGTTTATTATAAATATTCTATATTGTTATTATATTTTACTGGGGTTACTGGGTTTTTAATCTTTATTCTTCACTTTATAGTGGTAGCAGGCGCTTACTCAGCCTCTCAAAGCGGTGTCTGATGGAGAGGATAGTTGAAATGCAAACTCAAACTTCATCTTCCCTGTACTGGGGAATTCAATACTGAACTCACTACTTACGCTATTGCAGTTGATACTCTGGACTGATGGTTTGTATTGGCACTTGTATTGATGTGTTGCTGAAAAGTTTTCTTAACTTTGTCAAGCACCATTAAGCCACAGAGAGCTGAATAAACTAGATCTACAGCCTACATCATCCAACCTGTTCCTTTATTAATCCTCTCCCTCCTTCACTCATTTCCTTCTTGCCTTCCTTCCTTCCTTCTTCCCTACTATATTTGTTCCTTCATATCATAGTGTGACTTTTGATGTGGTGGGTGTCTCACAGCTAAATCTGTAGTCTGTACTGCCAGCCCTTCTTGTAAAGAAGCAGCAATGAATCAATGTCTGTGTGTGTGTGTGCGCGCGCGTGCGCGTGCGCGCAACTGCGCATGTGAGAGGTGCAGATGAGTGTGTGAAGGAGGCAGAGACAGAGTTGATAGCCAGGATGACAAAATAGATGAATGGACCTGCATGCAGCTCAAAGCACCACTTCGCCCCCTACTGCTCACTCTGAGTACTACATAGAAAATGAAATTACACACACAAAAAAAGCAGCTTTCAACTTCCTGCTTTCCTTATCCCAACACCTGAAATAATAATAATGATGATCCATTTTAACAAGTCATTTAGTCTCATTCTCTATGTTGAAATCTTGTTTTGGCAGGAAGAAATAATAATAATTTAAAAAAAAAAAAAATCCAGTGAGATGAGATAATCTTTTCAAATGTTTTCCAAAAATGTCTTTATTCAGATTTTTTTTTTTTTTGAGAAAACAGTGGACTCAAACACTCCAATCATGATTCTTGAATCAATTGACATGCTGATCTGCCTCATTCTGTTTCAACATATTTATACTGGCTCCCAGAAAAAAATATCCTTAAACAAGTAATCCTGCATTGGAAGCATTTGGGTTTCTCATCCCACTGGCAGATTTTCTACCTTGTTTTATGAAAAACAAGATTTTAAGACTAAATATGAGACTAAATGACTTGTTGAGACAGATTTTGTACAGTATACCTTTGTGTTTTTGTCTCTGTCTCTTGCCAGGCCCTGGACAAAGACACTGGGAACTACAGCTCTATGTTGTACCGGCTGGTCATTCGCCCCCCTGCCGGTAAAGATGGAAAAGGTAGCAAAGACGGCTTCGTCATTGAACCGTACAGTGGCGTGGTGAAGACAGCCATCATGTACCGCAACATGAGGAGGTCGTATTTTAAGTTTGAGGTTGTGGCTACGGACAACTACGGCCAAGGACACAGCAGCAAAGCAGAGATAGTGGTGAGTGAATTTGATTGTTGATGCTTGTGGCAGGATTTTAGTCTTTTCCTGTAGGCAGCCAGTCAGTCAAAAAAATATATTTCCCAAGTCATTTCATCTTGCATACATCCTTAACGCCTTGTTTTCCTTCAAACAAGTGCGATGAGAGGATTTTCCTGTATTCATATGCAATTTATGTTGCTTCAGGGATGTATTTGAATCAAGTAAATGTTTAACTGTCAAAACAATATGCCTTATTTCAAGAACATGCCCCTGGTTTCAGGCATAATTGCCTTGATGATTTTCAAATGGTGTAGGTGTTAGTTAGAGGTTAGTGCACTGCTTAAAGCCTTGATTTTAGCTCAATTTAAAATTTGAGCTGGATTTGGAGTTTTATTCATGGGTTTTCTTTCTGCTTTTTAGGTGTCAGTGGTGAACCAGCTGGACATGCAGGTGGTTGTATCAAACGTCCCTCCAACTGTTATAGACAAAAACAAGGATCAGCTGCTTGGGTAACATAAAGCATACTGTCTAGTGCATCATATATTATCTATATCTCTACATAATACATCTGTGCACCAGCTACAGCAGCATTAGGCTGCATCTCTGGAGCATCCTTGTACTCTCATTTGATCAAATCTCATAGGAAACCTCACATTTCATATTTTATAGTGGTTGGTTATAATGCTGGTGCTCTAATGTAATGGAGAAATTGAAGCACCAACTGTGGTTACAGATGCAGTTTATCATTTGACTGTAAATCCTAAATACAGTCTTCTCTGCCTGCATGGCACATGTGAGATAGTTAGACTATATTCTAATGCAACTCAGCTTCTTTAAATCATTTTATTCTATTAAGCAGCTATATCTCTGCATCTGTATTTCAAGATATTATTTGAGGTTTCATTCAAAAGAAAAATGGTTAAACTGCATTGTAGGACAAGTGAAATTATCTCCCTCCACTGGCAGAATTGTTATTCGCTCGTTTTTTGAAAAAAAAAGGTAGACTTTGCAAAAATATCAGTCTTAGCAAGTAATTTATTCTCAGTCATTTATCCAGGACTAAAATCCAATTTTTCTTAAAACATCTGCCAGTGGAGTGAGATAATCCCTCTTGTTTCCAGTGGAGTCACTTGTTTCATGACTTTTTTGGGAGGAATAAAGTAAGTACACTTATAAATGTCTTGAAACAAGGCAGATCACGCCATTTGTGTCAACATAATGGCATTGAATCAAGAAACAATTTGATCAGCATTGGAAACAAGTGGGACTATCTCACCCCGCTGGCAGATTTTTTCACTTATCATAGGAAAATTAAGCTGTGGAGACTCGGTGCTTGATTACATTACATGTTATAGTGGATATTTCTGCATTGCAAATATATTTGTATATAAATAATTCATTTTGATGGTCATTTTTGTCATGTAGAGACCCTTGTAACATTACTCTGTCACTCACCAGTAGGCCTTTCTGCACCAGTTGCCACAGACCATACAACAGTCCTGTCAAGCTGTTACTTTCATCCTGCTTGCCTCATACATATAACTTAATAATCCTGCTTTAGGGCACTTACCATCTCTTTCTCATACACACACACTCACAGACACACACACACATCACAATGGGACCATTCCTGCTGTGAGCAGGTGTTTCTGGGGGGACAGGAATCAATACTGCACAGCATGGTGTCTTTCTGCCTAGCTGACAGCATGAAAAAAAAGTTGTGTGTATGTGTGTGTGTGAATGTGAATGTGTGTATGTGAACAGTGTGAGAGCTTCGTCTTGTGCATGTGTCCAAGTATGTGCGTGTCCATGCATATGTTTGTACAGTACACAGTAAATTTGCGTGTGCCCATGAATGTGTGTGTGTGTCTGCATGTGTTTGTGTGACTGTGTGTGTGTCTGTGTGTGTGTATATGAATAGCATCCTGCGGGCGTTCAAATGGAAGTATCATCCCATCTGTCGAATGCTTCCTTTGTCCTCAAAATCTATTAAATCCTCTTTCACACCTGCCACTCTCCCTCTTTCTCACCCATTTTCCGTCTCTCCCTTCCTCCTATCTTTCCTCCTATCGCTCTTCAAAACCCTTTCTCTGTCTCTCTGTCTTTGCCTTATCTCCCCTGTCTCTCTTTAACACTATCTCTCTAGATGTTAATTCCATTTAAAGGTGCTATGTGGTGCATTTTAACATCAATAAGTCATTACCATGTTAATTTTGAAACATTATTGCGGTGATGATAAACAGACCAGACTATTGCCTAGAGGATTGGCAGGCTCTATTAGCCTCTATGCTTCATTTGACAGGGCGTGCCACTTTTTGCATTTGCAGAAAATCTGATAGGTTGCTTTATGGTGCAAAGGATACTTGCTTTATGGCACAGAAATGCACAAGGAATGCTGATGTTCCAGTGCAAATGGAGTTAAACTTGTAAGAGGAGATGGTGTAACAAATGCATGCATATTCACTGTTATCAAGGACTTTAATAAATCATGTTGCTCTTCAGAAACAAGACACTTAAGTGGAGCACATTGTCACAGCTGGAAGTCCAGTCCTGTTTGTGCTAAACCACGCCCCCTTTCAGCAATTCTTTTCTCATAGGACGCACCCCTTTCAGCTAATCACGGAAAGCACGGAAAGTTACCACCTTGACTCATAACCAACCTCCCTGCTGGATTTTCGTGGAGTTACATGTATGCGTTTGGAAACTATGGCCCTGTTTGTGCTTAGCCCCACCCATTACCATACCCCCTTGAGGCAGATTGGCCCAACAAGTTCACCACTTTGCTGGACAATGAGCAGCCTTCCCACCAAGTTTCATGCAGAATTTCATAGTAGTTTTTGAGTGATCCTACTGATGGATGAACTGTCAGTCACATAACTCCCTGCTGTAGGATTCACCCAAATGGAGTGTCTAATAAGGGGCGAGAAGCACCAACATCGTAGTGGGATATACTGGGAATGTAGTCTTAATTTTTAAACCCTGTCACTAACAACACCACTGATTACTAGTGGACGCTTTCAGTCACCTCAACCATGCAATAATACCACACGCTTATTTTGATAATTATATATTGGTGTTCAAAACTGCTGCACATAGCACCTTTAAACGAGCTTTATTGTCATAATTTGCAATATTGGAAGACATTGCTACACATCACATCACAGCAAGACAATGACAAAAATTAAAATAGATGGTCAATTGACATGCCTCCCTCACCCCTTTCTTATACCCTCTTCCCATCCCTGCCCCCTTTCTTCGGCCTTGGTCTCAGCATTTTGGAGCACTACGTCCAGGAACAGATACCAGGTGCCAGGGTCATCGTAGAGACTATTGGGCCCCATCGTCACGGCGATGGATTGGAACAGGAAGACTACTCCAAGTCGGACCTGATGGTTTACGCGATTGACCCACTGACGAATAGAGCCATATCAAGACAGGAACTCTACAAGTAAGGTCCTTACCAACGAATCCTTGGGAATGCTGGCACTCCGCTAAACGTATTCCCAAAAATGGGACAGGGCTTAGCCTCAATTAAGTTGCCATTAATTTGTTAATTAACCTTAATTCTCTTTTTGGTGTGCTGCCATTCCCATGGCTTTTCGTGGTTTTTCACGGTAGAAGCCAGTTTATAGTTCTTGGCCCGTCCAGAAGAAGGTTATGTAAGGAGATGTACCTGCCACGTGTCTCTCGCTGATGACTTTTATCCTCATGAAATTAAAACTTTGGAAGTTCTGATAAAAGTCCTCCAAAGTGTCTGCATGCATGTGTATTGATGTAGTATGGTTAAGCTTTACAGATTTGCAAGTAACATAGCAGAATTTTGTTATTTTTCTGTTAAGTTTATATTTGCAGATTGGATGGATGACTGAGAAATGGATGAGTAAATGTTGGGGTCTGGGGGTGTTTTTGTTGAATTCAGATGGACTCGGTGACAGAGAGGAAGTGACATCATTGTGTTTGTCATCCCCAGGTTCCTTGACGGTAAACTCCTGGACATCAACAAAGAGTTCCAGCCTTACCTCCCCCCTGGCGGGCGAATCCTTGAGATTCGAACCCCTGAAGTGGTGACCAGCGTAAAGAAAGCTGTCCAGACTGTAGGCTACACAGAGGGGGCGCTGTTGGCTCTGGCAGTTATCATCATCATCTGCTGTGTGCCTGCTATATTGATCGTCATTATCACTTACAGACAGTAAGTATGCTCTATCCAGAGTATCTCTGACAGTTTGGGATTTAAGTTTACACTTAAATGCAGAGTGACTTAGATTTAGTGAGGTTGTATGACTTAAATGGACTTAGGGAAGGTTGATATAGTGATGCAGTGATAAATGAAAGGGTGGATAAACAATGACCTCCAATCAAGTCACTAAAATGGTTTAGCATTTTTCTAATAATCTTATGCAGGTATAAAACAGGTTAAGCTTTTAAGACAGACCTGCCCTCAGATAACTTAATTGTACAGTTGCATTAAGTGACACATTCTTAGAAACAAAGGTCATACAAGTGGCAATTTCACAATCAGCCAAATTTCAGCAAAAAAATATTTGACTGATACTGATATTGCTTCTTAAAGCTGAAATCAGCCGATACTATAGTCAGTGTGAATATATCGGCCTACAAAACAACTAGAAACATGACTTTATCTTTTGTTTCCTTGGTGGCTGAACTCAGATATGCACATAACACATCTGATAAATTGAGATTACATGTGTTCACCCTCCATTACCCCCTTTGCATTTAGGCAGGCGTGTATTGACAGGTTGCTGATGTTATCATGAGTAATGTTCAGTGAGTACAGCAGGAGAATGAACTCCCGAATCGCCTACCTTGCAAGCGTAACAGAATTTGAAGTTCCAGCTCCTCTCTCGCCGATCCCACTTGTTTGAAAACTGCAATGCACCAGGTGGAAATGGAGGGGGAGGGGCGGGGAGGAGCGACTATCAAATCAATCTGATCACACAGAGGCAAGCTAAAGTACAACATGACGAAATATCAAATCACCTCCTACTATTGATTTTCAACCCCAGACAAAAGAGAACTCCATTTCTTACTTTATGTATTTATCTCAAACAACACCTAGATATCAGATAACGCCTCAAAAAGTGTTTTAATGCTCATAATCCCTTTAAAAATATTCCCTAGAGTGATTATGTTTGACTGAAGAATGTAACAGAACAGAGGTACTCATACTCATAATTGTTATTGCTCAGAAGTTAGAAATGAAAATGAGCAAATCAGGAGAAATGAGTGGATAATAATGTGCTGGACACTTGCAGCTACTGCAGATCTGCCTCATGGTTTCACAGAGGAGTTCTAACAAAGCTAACAAGGCATTTTAGAAAACTATAGGGCCCTCTTGGGAAACTTTTTGGTGAAGCGTTGGGTGCAGAAAAATAACCACCTGCACTGTGGTTAAATTCAAAATGGTGAAGTGTTTGTCCTCATAAAAGCACTCTCACTAAATACAGAACAAGAGAGGCAAACGGCAGTTAACAGACAGAGACAGAAAGATAATCGGCAAGCAGACAGGTAATGGGAAGAAAGACAAAGAGTTAAGAGGCTGTGTGCAGTATAGAGTGCGCACACAATGAGGCAAGTAGAGAGACAGACAGGCAAACTTAACACAGAGTCTCCCACAGGACGTCATTTAACACTATTTATTATTTTATCACCTAGCCCAATCATTTCTCTTGATGATTCAGCATGGCAGCATATCCCACAGTGCCAATTCTAATAGTTTGTTTAGCTAAGCACCGTGAAAGGCCATTAATTTCAACCGTCTCACACACACACACACACACACACACACACACACACACACACATTTAAACCGGATCAGTGCATTTTGGAGAGAGCTTCTCATTGCACTGTGAAAGGGAGACAAATAAGGACAGGCAGGCCATAGTTATGAGGGAAAGGAAAGGAAAGGAAAGAGGGAAGGAAAGGAAAGGAAATGCAGGCAAATTTAAGTCAAGAGCAGAGACTAAAGGAGAGGAAGAGGTGAAGAGAGGAAAGGAGAGTGATAATCATCTGCATATTAATCATTGGCATCTTGTCATCTTGTTAAATAAGTGCAATGAAGACCAATTGTCAAACTTTGCTTTTGAATTACAATGACAGAAGCTGGCTCACAAGAAGCACTGTGTGATTTCTGTTCAAACAATAGCTAATCTCCGTCTCTCCTATTCTCTTTCTCTTTCTGCTCTCTCTCTCTCTCTATGGCGATCTGTCTCTCTCCTCCGCTTCTGTCCATCACCAACAGGTTCAAAGAGTGAGTATTGTTTTCATATTCCCATCATAGAATATTCATATTTTTCTTGCTGTCTTGCCCACGCTTCATTGTGATAAATTTGTTGCTCACTTCATCGTGCTGGAATGGATGAGATCAGGAAGAGCAGCGAAACAGGAAGGACAGTGGATAGATTAATGTGTGTGTGTCTGTGTGTGTGTGTGTGTGTGTGTGTGTACATATTATATTACAATTCCATGCTATACTGTAGTGATATTGACCAGGCAAGACAGCCCACACAAGTTGCCCATTGATTTTTTAGGAACCCATATGGAGTTAGACATGTTAAAAAAATGAAAGTGTTTTACCAAAATGAAAAACCAATTACGCCATAGCCAGGCTTTTTTTTTTTTCATTGTTTTCAGGCAATGGAAAGAGGGATGCAAACATTTAGGAGAATCCTGCTGGCTATAAACAGTGCAAATGAAAAAGAATGGGAATGACGAAATATACTGTTGTAAAAAGTAAAAGTTGAGATATTGTTAAAATCTCCACTTCATATATATTATAATTTATTGTGGGTATTTTGGGTCCAGTGGGACAAGTGTTTTGCTCAAGGGCACTCTGGCAGGGACGGACACATTGGCTCTGGACATTCAGGACAATTTAAAAGGCCACCATGCTCTCATCGTGACCTTTTTTTCCCTACTTTCTAAGGTCGCAATTGTGCTCCAACTTCAGAAAAACGAACTCTGTGTGTTTTGTCTTTGCGCTGTCCAGGCGCCAGGCAGAGTGTGCCAAAACAGCCCGCATCCAGATGGCACTGCCGACGGGCAAACCTGGAGGAGGGACTGCCAACAACCTGTACGAGGAGCTCGGCGACAATGCCATGTAAGTGAAGCGTTAAAATGGCAATCATATTGATGAGCCGCAGCCGAGGCATTAACTCACATTTCCCCGGCTGTTAAGCTTAAGCAGTGTGCTGTGCAACAGTCGTGGTGGCATGGCATTCATTTTTTTAACTATGGCTTTTGACCCAGAGTTCTGAAAACGGTTATGCATCTATTGTCTCTAGTCCCTACTGACCAGAGCTTGTTTGCAACCTAGTGGCTTTTCCTGCACTTCATTTAAGAGTTTGTGTCAGTGGACAGCGAGACTGATAACATTGTGTGAAGAAGACGCTCTGATTAATCATGCCCAGGCACGTAACCCCACATCAAACCAACACCAAACAAAGCTCTGATTGTTGAATGCATTAGCAGTAGTGGATAAACCCCGCGGTTTTATCAACACAAAGTTCAGGGGCATTCAAATTGTCCCTGGTCATTTTCCCCCGTTGTTTTGCATACCAATGTTCTCACTTTAGTTAAGAGAAAATGAAGGTCAGTGATCTGCCCACTGGAAAATATTCACTTGAGTGCCGTCTCTTAGTTTTCATTCAAGATTTACATCGTGTCTAATGGGATTCAGCAAGGCATAGTGTGACAAAACACGCTGTAATCACAGTATAGGAAGTTAAACGCAGAGATGCTGATGAAGGTTATCAGTCATCGAGGTCATTGTATATGAGAGTACTTGTAATTTCTGAACTGAGGAAGCTTCTCGGTAACAAAACATCCTCAAGATTATGCACAAAGCCCAGTATCCTTTGATTTACTACTACCAGATAAAATACAGAAACATTCAAAGCATGTAAAATGAAACAATGGAAAGATGTAGTTGAATAACCAGGGATGAGAGGACGGTGGATGGAGAATCTTTTACAGTAAAACAAGTTTAATCCACACAGGATCACTAAGGATTTTTACCTATGTCATTTACCCTTTGGGTGCTTAAAACTGAGAGCTTGCAGCAAGCAGCTCAATTTCATCCACAAAGGGTGACAAGCTCAGTTTATGACACCGTGGGGCAGAGAGCAACTCAGAACCCGAGGGTGGGCTGTGGGAAGGTTAGCACGGGTTCCTAAACAATTCTTGGAAAAGCTTTCTCAAAGGAACCCAAGTAAAATGCAGGAGGTTTGTAGGGTAGTAGTCTAAAAAAAGGATTTTCCTTCTATAAACCTCCACAAGAGGCGGTAACATCAGTTTTGGCAATGGATGTTTCACAATTTTTTTATTTATTCTTTTTTTTTTTAATGTTGTGTGAGCCAGCAGTTTGATCCAATGCAGGTGGGCATTTTGGCAATTATGACCAAATTATTTTTGCTTTTGTTCCTTATAGCCCACTAAAATGACACTGATTTTGTCCTCCTTAACAGTTCATATCAGTGAGATAATTTACACTGCATCTACACTGCCTCAGAAAGTTACTATTGTATTGTGGGACTTGGTCATATTCTGTTCACTGGTTAGTTCCTCTATTTCTGTGTATTCTAGCAAAAGCTCTGTTTAATTACTTTTTGCCAATTTCCATTGATTTGATTGGTGTTGGCTTGGTTAAACAAGAGTGTGTATAGTGGCTGTATGTGAAGACACTATTTTAACTTTTATCTGGAAGTTTTAACATGCACACACACGCACACACACACTCATTCAAGGCAGTACACACATAGTTCATTTATAATTCTTTACTGAAGTGTTAAGAAGACGTTGAGAAGAGCTCTTATCAGCATTACATGCCTCAACGGTTTCCTGTCCGTCCTTGATATGCTTCCCCACTCCCATTAACATGATGCCAATTCACATGCAAGATGGTGAGAGCTATCTCCAAATGACAAAAAGGGATTTCCAAGTGTGTGTGTGTGTGTGTGTGTGTGTACATCTGAGATGGTGCACATTTAACTAACCAGCCCCAACGATTCTCTGAAAAATGTGTGCGGAAATGAACTTGGATATGAGATAATTGAAATAAATGTAGCTAGTAATTTATAAGGACCACCCTGGGCGATAATTAATTCTATTGATAAGTTGCTGAGCAGTGTAATTGTTGCTGGTGGAGGTCATGTTTGTGTGTGTGTCTGTGTGTGTGTGCGTATGCATATGTATGCAAGCATGCGTGCATGTGTGTGAGGTGGGATTTTACATAGAGCCCGTCTGTGTATATTCCATATCACTGCTATCTTGTACAGACTGAATGTGCCCAAAAGAATATAAAACCTGGCAAAGTGTGAAAGTTTGTGCATTTATTAAGGTCCATTATCAAATTGCTCAGTAGACTGTTTTTTAGAGGGATTTTTTTCCCCCTTTTAATTACCTTTGGCTGTTCTCTTGACAGGCTTGGGTTTTAATGTCTGTTTTCAATTACCTATGAAAAATTAAATGTTCTTTAGTTCATTATTAGCATATATTAAGTGAATGGTGTGTTATTGCAAAGATGCGTCAAAGGCATGTTATTTAGAAACACATTAATGCATTGCTCCTAGGTGTGAACAATATCTTTCCACATTTTTATTTCTTTTTTTTATTTAATTTTACAGTCCAATTCACGCTATTACAAATGTGGCTGTATTCAGAGGAATTCAATGAAAGATCCATTCCATTTCTCAGCAGACATACATCTATAGCCAACACAGTAACACAAGTACATATTGGCTCACAAGGGATAACAGAATCTCCAGCAAAACATAAAGTATAATGGATAGACTACACTATCAATATCACTCTACACATATACATCCACTTGTTATGCGCATACATTCAACAAAGCAGTACTGCTGTAGCTGTATAGAGGGAGGCTCTGTGTCTAGCGGAGCACAAGAGAAGTATACCAGCTAAACAGAATAGGATGAAACGTATTAATAATTCGTGAGCTTTATGTAGAGTGAGCAAAAAATCCTGAGGCCTAATTGGTTAAAGTTCATTCTTTACCTGTCCTGTTAATTTAAGTTAAATGAGGTAATTTCAGTTTAATCAGTATGATGAGTAAATTACTTATAAAACTGAATTTAGAATTCATTGGATTCCCATTTTTTCCATATTGATGCATAAAAATGATCTTGGGTTAGTTGCAGTGGGGTGGTTGTGCCGATACACAGGCATGCAAAGTATGGCTGCCTGTATATAGAAAATAAACAAACATCTCTCTGATTATATGATTGTATGCTCATTTATCAGCCTAATTACTACTGGCTGATATTAAATGGCAGAGTCACAGTATGACCATGTCTCTCAGGGTGTCATAAAACAAAACCACCTCTCATCGTAATTACCATTGACTGATAAGTGAATGTGGCATTTCAGTCTGCTCAACTCTCTGATATATGCCTGGCTGGGCTTTGCTGTGTAAAGACAGACATTTGACATTAGCATAGCACATCAGGCAGTGCTCTAGCAAATTATAGTATTTTGTCAAGGGCAAAAGGTAACTTGAGGACTTGGCTTATAAGGCAGCAGAACTTTTTCTGGCTGTATCACTTTAATGTTCAGGTAATTATTATTTTAAAATGGATAGTATAATTGCAAACCCTGAGGTGGCAGTAATTTAGGGGTTAGAAAAAACAACAGCTGCCATCAAAGAAGCAATGAGCAAGGCGCTAATCCTAAATGGCAGTTAGTGCCTTGAGGTTGTGGTTGCACTAAGGCAAATGCCAGGTGTGAGTGTGAGTAACACAAGTGGGAAGCCAACCTTCCCTGGATGAATAAATGTTGAAAACGTTTTGACAAATGCCAGTTGTTCCAGCAAAATTAACTAATTTCACTCCACTGTTCCAATACTCTTCCACTATAATTTCTCTCCAATGTCCAAATACCTTTTCCACTGACTGTTTCTATTCTTTCACAACTTTAAAGGTCATAACATCATACTTTGTCATTATTTCATCACTTTTCTCCCCCTGTTCTCATCTTGGCTGATCTATTCATCTGTCCATCTTCTCTTGTTCTTATCCATCCATCTCTTCGTCCATGACTGACAGACTAAAGTGAGTACACTTTGTTCAAAATTATTTCAGATCTGTGAGCTCTTGGACGGCACGCTGTGACAATTGCCGTTTTCTTACCTTAGTTTTTGTCTTTGTGCCAGTGCGTGTCAATGGCTACTTTTCTTATATGCAGTTTAACTCGTCCTTTTAGTAGATCGCAGAGAAAAACTGTGTTGCTTGAAGATTATCGTGCTGTTGGTGAATTAGTGTATAATGAAGTATCCAGTCTGGTAACATTGCATGGGCTACCTTTTGTGAGGCAGTGCTGATGGACAGTAGGTATGGAGGTATGGAGAATCTCTAATAGGACAAAATCAGTATGGACACTGATGATTATCTAAGGAATCATGAAAGATTGGCTTTGTTTCCACATGCAGGTGTCAACAAATTGTCCATCTACACTGGCTCAAAATGTTGCCCTTCTGTCATTGATTTTACCCTCACATATATTGTACTATTTACTGTTGTAATGCAATAGCCTCTCTGTAGTGTAGCCCTTTTACTGCACCTCAGTTATTTTGGTATTCCTTTTTTATTATGTCTCAAAATTTCATTTGTCATCACTCTCTCTTCTAAAAACAGTATGGAGATAAAATACCTCTCCCTCCTTTAAGATCCCTCATCTCTTTCTTCTCGTCCCATTTCTCATTCCTCTCTTCATGTCAAGTTTATTTTCTTTCCATTTCATTTATCCAACAACCCCTCTAGCAGATGTTCTCTTGTTTTATCCCTCCCATTCTTCATCTATCCTTCTTTTGTCACTCCTCTTTTCAAAACTTTCATTCATCACTCTAACCACATCAGTGGGTCAAACCTTTGTTGCTCCTGTGTACTCCCACTTTCATCTGAATCACATCCTTATATCCTTCTTCCATTGTATTTATCTTTGATTTTTGTAATCACATCTTTCCCCATCCATTCCTTCTCTCCCTAATGCTTTATCTATGAATATTTTTTTCGTTATTCCTCCCTTCATTCCATCTTTCTTTTTCATTTTATTCCTCCATCTGTGTACCAGCCGGTCAAACCGGGGTGGTGGCGGCAGTGGTGACAGCTTGGATGAAGGTGACCGGCAACGTCTGATCTCAGATTTCGCCACACGGGCCATCGCTGCCCACCGCCAATGTGTTGCCAATGGAGGGGTGCTCAACAACCTACCCAAGTCTGAGTCCAACATCACCTTTCTCTCAGATGAAAACCCCTTGACTACCAAAAACCCCATTTACCATGAGGACGGGACTTTGAGTAGTCCAGAGACTCTTGGCAGAAGTCAGAGACGAAGGGACCTTCTTGGAAATTTCTCCCCGTCCAGGAAAGGCTTTCGAGATGCTTGGTTCAGGCTCAGCTCCCCCGGAGCTGATGTGGGATTTGGTGGGTACAGTGGCAGTGACAGTGGGTGGGGATCTGGCGGTGGACATAGCTGGACTCTCCCATCAAGATTGCATCGCAGGGAAATGTACGATGCTTTGAGACGCCAAGTGGTGATGGATCCTGTGCAATGGGAGCTGGAGCTTCTGAAGGCCAAGTTCAAAGAGAGCAAAGACGCGGGTCTGGATTCAGGGTTTGACCGTGGATTGGATTCGGACCTGATGGGGAGTCCTAGCCTAGAACCAAAGTTGACAGTCAAAGAACAGGCCAGGCAGTTTGAGCAACAAGCGCTCCAGGAAATGAGACAGAGGCAAGGCAGAGATTCCCGAGGGTCTTTATCCCCTGATTATCTGCTGTCTGTTTTCCCTGAGTCCCCGCAGCATCAGAAGCCCACCGTCACCCACCATGTCCCGAATGCTCAGGCCAAGGAGGGTCCCCCAAGTATCATCATCACCCATAGTGATGGGGGGACCCCTCCACCGAGTCACAAGCCAACTCCTCCTGTACTGCGGCGCTTCGGGGCAAATTTAACAGGAAACCAGAGCACAGAGACGAGGTATCAGGTTAATTTGGAGGTCATCCCCGATCCCCCTTCAACTCCTCCTCCTCCCCCACCATGCTCACCTCCTCCCAT
>OMKZ01050721.1:7598-20987 GCA_900302535.1 Neoniphon sammara | reverse complement strand
GTCTTTTTTAAAAAAAATTTTTTATCCTTATTGAGGTTGGAAAAAATCCAAGAAGGTTATCCAAATGTGTGAGAAAGATTGTCAATAAAAGTGTAATTCAAATTCCAGCGGGCTGAGAGGGGTGCTTTTGCCAGTCACTGTGTCTCATTCTGAAGGTGCTCTGGGAGCCTGTAGGATTGATATGAGCCAGTTAAGGTGTCTGGGAAGAATGGGAATCCATCACTTTTCTTCGGCTCACCATGGGTCTAAAGTGAGCCAGATTAAGTCATCTTCACATCATTAGTTATGAAAAAGACTGAAACGGACGAATTTGAAAACTTAATGTTGCTTTGAACAGAGCCTGCAATACAGTGTTCATTGCATGCATGATAAAAAATCGTGCAATTTGTCGAGAATGAATGTTAATGTTGAAGAAAATGCATGAAGCGTAAGCATTAAGGGCCCTCCTTAAGCCAGTGTACACACAAACTAAAATCCCTTTGTGCCCATTTCAGTTATGCAGCATTTTACCAATTCACCCAAAGTGAAATCCAGAGTGTGGATAACAGCTCCCATCTGACGCGTCTACTAAATATGGCCAGACATTCTATTTGTCACTACAACAGGTTGCCCACTGCTATCCTGTTATGGTCTTGCATAAATCAGGCTGCTACTCTGTTTTCCTAGTAAGTATGTGTGGCTAGACTCAGGGCGCAAGGTAAACAGCCAGCTAATGTGATGCATTAACAGCAAATCAAGGTTTACACAGTGTTTTCTTGAGTTGGCTTGTATATGCTAATTGCATGTAATACGACCAAAACCCACATCCAATTGCTCATTTTTATAGGCTCAAATGTGCGCTTTGCCCGTGTAGCTGGTATAAAGTACAAAAAACTGTTTGGGAGGAATGCTTACCATGTCTCCTTTCAGTCCGTTCTGTCCCTGTGTGAACATGAAAGAGTGCACATGGTAAAATAATCAAATCGATCTAAGCAGATACCTGGACTTGATTTCCTTGGAAAAACTTCTTAGAAACACTAGTAACATGTTCAACTCCACCCTATAATAACAGTAATAATGCTAATAGAGATTTTATTACAATAATGACCATAATCATTCTTAACTTAATTATGCTCATTATCATCATAAGGTGCTGGGTTCTGGGCACTATAAAGTGCCCAATTGCTCAGTTATTTCACATTTTGTCAGGAACTGGGGGAAACTCACAGGCTTGCCATCCAACCCAATTGGACCCTAGGATTAAAGAGGAAAGGGAGATATTAGAGTAAGTGCAGAGAATCTGAAGCTGTGGAACAAATCTTACAGCAACCCTGTCACTCCATTATTGACATCCGTTGGAAAATTGTCTGTATACAATAAAATAAATAAATAAATAACAACCAAGACAGAAAAGAGATACCAGAGAAAAAAGATTGTGGTGATGTGGGTGTAGGTCAATTCAGTAATATTATCAGCAGGGTTTGAATTTAACTTTTTGTGTCATCAGCCAATATAGGGCTACTGAATTTTAAAGTTACCAAGCATTGATCCACTGTATCCATCCAAATAAAAGATTAACATTATAATAATACAGCTGAAACAAAGGTGAAGTATTTCCAAAGTACATTTCCACTGTAAATAAGACAGCTTCAGAGTTACTGTAAGGTTTATTTTTTCACTTTGGCAGTGCTAGGCTAATGACTCCTGTAGACTTCAAGTCTTTATGCTAAGCTAACATGAAATACTACCCATGGGAACTGAACCAGTGGATGTACAGAGGTGAAAATGGTATTGAACATCTTGTCTCAGTCTGGGTAAGTCGGAACATGGGTATTTTGCACAAAACGTTGGAGTATTCCTTTAAGTTAGAAATGTTTGTGTAGGGCTATTTATAGATATGGGTTTCAAACAGGGGCCTGACCACTAACAAATTGAAAGCACAGGATTGGAATCTGCTAACAGTTATCAATAACCAATTTATTGGCAGGTCTCTTAATATAGGCCTACTAGACAACAATTAAACATGGGGTTATACATTTTCTGATGCTAGCAAAATTGTAGGTAAAACGAGACTATTAGTCCTTGGCTATTTAAAGTGGAAAGAAAAAAAAATCTGGCTGGAACTTATGTAGCATATAAGTCCAAATAAGCTCTATTATCCACAACAATATAGGCTAAGGAGGAATGTGGCTTCACTCTGCCTCGAACCGATGTGGTGATAGCGTGTTCATTTCAAACCCTTCTTATAGCCTATGTACTGTAAAAGAGACTAGTCTAATAAGCTAGATTTGTTTCCAAATGTACTGTGAGACAGTTAACTATCTTCTCTTTAGCTATATAGTCTCTAAACACTCTGAGTAGTTGGAAAGAATAGACTGTTAGCTAGCTATGTAGCCAGCTGGCTAATTTAGCCAGGAAACCAATGTTAATGTTAACATACGACTAGAAGTCATTATAATGCTTGATTCTATTAGATAGGCTATGCTAGCCAGTGCGCAAGTCAGATCCAAATTCAATCAGATATTAGTGATGAAATTATCAGTTTCCAGTCAAAAACAGCTCAGAAATGAATAGTTTGGTTTGGTTTTTTAGGACTTCAATCAGCTATTTTCTACCATTGTTGCACAAGAGCTAAGGACTTCTAATATGGCCGCCTGAAGACGCATTACACTGAAAGCGTCTGTAATAGCTACTCTTACAATACTGCTTTGTGTCAAGCCATTTTCAAGTGGGAATAAAGTACTGTTAGGTCAGGATCCAGTGGTCAAGCCTGAATGACAGAACATCTATTCTGTTTTGTGCATTTTCCAAGCTACTTAATGATTGCGTCTGATCAAAGCAAAATACAGTGTGAACGGTAAGGATGGGTGTTGTATCAGAGGAAAAAAGGGCACAAAAGCACTGCTGCACTGATCTCTATGGAACAAAACCTTAAACTCTGTTGGATTTCTGACCACACCCTCACAGTGATGTAGCACTGCTGAATGTGCAAAATTACATCACTGCAGCAGGGTAAAAAATTCAACCACTAGATGCCAGCAAAATCTAGATTTTCTGAGTTTTATGCTCCTTTAAGAGATAGTTCATTAGAATCATTATTTAAAGATGCTGTAAGTTGCCTGGTATAGGTATTGTCCATTACCTGTAATGAACAATGAATAAACAGACTATGTAGAGATGCAATGGTTCAATATGAATATGATCAGACCATGAAATGCTTGCTCATCTGAGACATTTTCGGGTATTTATTTTTAACTTTTGAGGCCTATTTAGATACTCAAAGCAAGAGCTTCATTCAATATTTTTTAATCTAATAACTAACAACCATTTACAGTATCAATAAACAGCACAGCCATGACTTACTGGAAAGCCTGGAAATCCTCTTGTTCCCGGCTGTCCCTAAAGAAAAACAGAATCAGAGCATGTTTTTTGTGCTTCTGGAAGACTGACATGGAAACTGCTGAAAAAGGGTCAGTGTAAGAAGGTGCAATTCCATGTCCACATTCCTGGCTTGCAGTAAAGCAGTGGGGCAATGCTATAATTGACTTCGACAGAGAGTGATATTGTAGACTATGGAGAGTATCTTCAGAGTGAATTTTGGGGGGGGTGAAAAGCTGACCCTTCCAAACAGGAGAAAAAGATGTTGTAACATAACACTGCAAAGAGAAAGTAACAAAGGGTGGCACCTTTCCAGTCTAATGAAGATTGACTACTATGGAGGAAAGGTGAATGAGCTCAATGAGTGTATGTCAATAACAATTAGCCAAAAAGCTCTGATAAAAATGAAGTGTGTCTGAGCTGTGGATATTCTACCCTGCTTCCGAGACCAGTACAGGCCATTCAATATCCTGGGGAAAAAGAGTGAAGGGGGCAATAAAGACAAACAGAAGGAAAATTACAAGGAAGGTGAATGTGGCTAATGAAACAGATTGTATGTCTGGGACAAGAGGTAGCTATTGGGAGCACTGAATATTTTCTTTCCCGAGGGATGTTTAGTCTGTTAAAAAAAAAAAAAAGTAATGCAGGGGAGAACAGCAGTAGGACATGGTTTCACAGTATTTTACACAACGTGGCTTCATTGTAAGTATTTTAAATAGGCCTTGCAACGGATGTGGAACACTGACAGTGCATTGCAGAGTGATAAAATGCCTTTTGCACGGAACGCAAATGGTTTAAAAAAAATCACATTGGGTAAAAACATAATTTCCCCTCAAAACTGTGGTATTTAGAGAGTCTGAGAGACATAAATATAGGATAATATATCATTATGTATGCTTTATAAATTTCCCTGTGCAAATCTCAGGAAAGTATGGGTTGGATCTAATGTGTAGTCAAGTTGAAAACTTTTTTGCAGTGGAAAACCTCTCCTTGCTCATTCATCCAACCCCATGAAATGACAATGTGGCAAAGCAGCCGAGGCACTTGGCTAGCCTAAGCTGTCATTTCCTCTCTCTTTCTCTTCACCTCTTTGTTAAATTAACTCCCTTGTTCCATCGAAGGTCAAGACTGGAGTCTATCAAGTCGATGTCACCTGCTGCGGTAAACTATCTTGTAAGTGCTTCTGACTGACTGCCCCTCTATATTCAGGACTTGGCTCCTACTGCGTGTAACTTCCTCCACAGTCTGCTATTCATTAGAAATGCCTATTACTTTCCAGGAAGAGTGGGCACACACAGGTATATATTGTAATAATCATCAATTTGAAAAACAGATGTGTGTCCCTCTTAAGTGGCTAGACTGCTGGCTATGCCATTGCACTCTTCTACAATCTGGACTGGAACAAAAGGAAAGAAGTGCCTTCAAAAAGGGATATTAAACATTTTTTCTGCTATTTGGAAAAAGAGAGTAAAAAGACAGAATATGCACTTAAGATTCAAGCTGATTTGGCCTTGCAACCATCAGGACTGAAAAACAAAAGCAGCTATCAGGGCCTGGTGTCTGGATAACTTACAATGCCCCAGGTTGGACTGGGATGGAGTTTCTCATCTTGCTTCCTGATCAAACAGGCATGACTAATGATCCAATTCACGGCCAAAGCACAGTTCCAGAATTCTTGAACAATACTGATATTTCCACACACGGTGTGATTAGGTAGCATTATTCTATCATTTGTGGTGTTTTCACACAGAATTTTGGATGAGGAAAGTTTTGGCTAACATAGTATATTCATGAGCCCTATAACCCACGAGCCTGGAAAAAAACAAGTCTCTCTGATTGTCCAATTTAATCAACAGAACTGTCAAGTCATGCTGTTAGTGTCTGAGATGCTGATGCGTTAAGCAGAAGTCGACTGAAATGGTAGCTAATAAAAAGCCATGGCTTGCAAAGCCAGCTGGGCCGTACAGAGAGTCGTGGCAAAAAGATAAGACAAGAAGTTTATTAGGTGTAAGAAGAGGTGAAGACACTTACAGGAGGTCCTCTTGGTCCAATGATAGACAGACCTGGCTCTCCTGGTGCTCCCTGTGGACAGATATAAAGACAGTGAGAAGACAACCAAGAGATAAGAGCAAAAGGGGATACTGTTTGCTTTCCTAGCGACCTCTATGGACCTCACTACAGAAATTCAGCCGCTGAGGGTATTGATGCAGTCTTCCAAGAGTAAATGCTGAGGGGTGGAGGGAGATGGGGCAAATACATCCACTAACATCTGTTAGACATACAGTGTTTCTAGTTCCAACACATAAACACCTTCTTTCAGCTAACCATGGTACTAGGTGAACATGCATAGAAGTGTAAGTCCTATCACTTTCAGCCCAGTCAAAACGGATCTGATTTCAGAACCATACTTTATAACTCGACAATGTAACTTGAAAGGTCAGCAGCACTGCTGTGCAAACAATGGAGAGCCTATGGGCTCTGGCTTTGGCAAAAAATGGGTGATTTGCACCATGACAGCCATGGTCTGTGTAGCCCCATGGACCCTCCCAGCACAATCCCACAAACCAGTGGTCCAACTCAAGTTTCCAGCACTTTCCCTAATTAACTTTTTCCCCTCTGAAGGAAACCCTATCACAAGGACATGATGGTCCCAGCCATCCATTCTGACCAAATGCCTACTTAGGGAGGGGAAATACTTGTTCTCACACTCTTGGTTCAATGGTATGATGGTGGATATATCACACGGGGGCCAAGAGTCAAAGGTAATGATGAAAAAGAACAGTTACTGCTAAAGCAGTTTACAGTTACTCTGTTGGTCAGCTAGAGGTGTAGTAGATTTGACAGGTGAAGATCTACAGATACCATGTACAGAGATTAGATTACTTTGTAAGGGGTCAAGGTAACAAGACAGAGTCAAAATCATCGACTAAAACCAGGACCCACTCAAAACAAACATGCTCATATAAAACCAAGTGCTTTGAAACAGCAAGCAGACAAAACTGTGTAGATTTAATTTCCTCCAAAATGATATCTTCTCTGCCCTATAAAGAGCAGAGTGGCCATCTGCTGTGGTTCCTTTGCTCTTTTTTTGCATAACCAATCCATCATTTCATTCTGTTTTTTTCTCCAAGCCTGGTTCTGTTTGCCAGTCACTTGCCCCAAACACCCTCCCACAAAACCCACAGAACCCATTTGTTTTAAGAGTTCACTGTTCTGGAAAAGCTCGTCTTCACTTATTCTGTTTGTGCCTGGCTCTCTGTCCTTATCCCGATGCTTCCTTTTAGGAGATGATCCACAGCCAAGTCTGCTCTCTTTAACTCCTGTATTTCTTCATCCTCTTCTTTCTGGCAGCTACTGTAAGAGACTAACCACGCACAGAAGAAACCATGGTCGAATATTACCTTATACTTCCTCAAAATGGTGCTGAGAAATAAAAAGGAAGCCAATGGATTATTTTGGATGCAAATCTGTTGTGCACTCCAAAAAGCCGCCACTGCATTGTCTGGTTCTCCGCTTACCGTCTTGGTGGTCAAATTACTATTTCTGCTTTCTCACAAGTCTACCCATAGATCAAAAAGCCAAAAGTAGTTTTGTTTTGGCTGACTGACCGGCCATATTAAAGTTGCTTGGCTGGCAAGCTCACTTGTTATTGCAGGATGACAATGAAGAATGTGACGCGTGTTTCCCCTCTCGTCGCATATTTGGCCCTGCACACCACAAATCACGTTGTGCTTGATGAAAGTGGCTCTGCAAAGCTGCTGTTTCTGGCTTGGATACAAGCGATAGAACAAGATGAAATGATTGTTTTTGCAAATGTGGTGAGTCAGGACTGAAGAGGTCACAAATACTACAGTAATACTACTACAGTCACATTTGTTTACAGCGCATTAGAGTGCACTGTGTCCACACTGACTCTGGAGTACAAACGAACAAAGATGCCTTCATATCATATCAAAAGATGCAATAGCAGTGGATTCACTGCAGTGTTTTGCCACCTGTTGACATGCCTACATAAATTGCAGGAGATACCAGAGCCTACAAAAACTTCCCATGTGTCCTGCTTGGAGTAGGAGGCTGACATGAATGATTTTTCCCAGTCAGCAGCTTGCATTTATGGTAAATCCGACATGATGTGAACCTGGCATGAAATGGAACTAAGATGTAACTGTTGCACAACACACCAGCAACAAAATTTATTCTTCAGCATATATCACTCCACTCATGCTATAGTCCCTTCAAGAATCTTCTCATGTACTCTACTGTGGTCTCCATAAATGTCTGTCTACTTTCTTAGGGGAGTCTTAAATTAGACCTTTCAGACTCTTATGTGACAAATCTTTACTATTGTGTTTCACAGTGCAAGAAACTCAGGTAATCCAACCAGGGTGGGAAACCGTTTGCAGAATGTGACCCCCGCGCCCTTTTAAAAATACAGACCCAGGTCCCTGATATAAATCAAATACTACCTGTATACACTATACAGTGCACAGGTCTGCACTTCTAACCATCAACACCGCCACCCACTAAGTCAGCTCTTAGCAATGTCTCAAGTGACAACCTATTTATATTTCTGTGCACTTTGACCTACTCATCCTACTCTGGCCAATGCAAGCATACTGGGTTGACCGTGGACTGACCAAAGTGATGAAAATGCCCCAAACATATTTCTCTTTTACCCATCCTTTGCTTGCTACTGTATATTTTAGAAAACATCAAGAGGCTCCTCCTAATGCCAGATGCTCCTAAACTTACCTTTTCCCCTGCTTGTCCTTTTAAGCCCTGGGATCAGTCACAGCAGACACAGTCGCATGCAAAGAGGTGTGAAGGGAGGAGAGAGACACAAAAGAGAGAGGAACCGGTGTTAGAGACATGGAGAGGGCTTGAGGCATGCAGCATCTTGGTCAATGGGGAGGAGCTGGTGGCACAGGAGCTAAGTGTACAAGGAAGCTAAGGGGAGCTAAGTGTGGCATCAAGACAGACTTCTCTAGCAGAGACCACTGAAGAGGCAACCAATTTTGGAGTGAAGGATGAGCCATTGAAAACTTAGAGGAATACTCCAATGTTTTGGGCAAAATACTCCTTTTCCGTTACCAAGACAAAATGCTTGATACCATATTCACATCTGTGCGTCCACTGGTTTGGTTCCTATGGGTAGCTTCTCATGTTAGCTTAGCATAAAGACTTAAAGTCTACAGGAGTCATTAGCCCAGCTCTGTCAAAGTGAAAAAATAAACCTTACAGCAACTCTGAACCTGTCTTATTTATACATATATGTATCGTATATTCGAAATATATCTTGGAATAAAAAAATCAACAACAGTTGTTTAAGGAGAAGTTTGATGGTTGAAAATATAACCGCTGAACACGTTATAGTTCCAACCATCTAACTTCTCCTAAAATGACTCATTCTTAAAAAAAAAAAAAAATCAAAGACATGTATTTCAAATACACATGAGACATTGTGTAAATAAGCCAGCTTTGGAGTTGTTGTAAGGTTTATTTGGAGCTAGGCTAATGACCCCTGTAGACTTCAAGTATGTTTATGCTAAGCTAACATGAACGGAACCGGAACCGAACCAGTGGACGCACAGATGTGAAAATGATATCGAACATTTTGTCTCACTCTGGGTAATTCGGAAAAGGGGGATTTTGTTCAAAAATGTTGGAATATTCCTTTAACTTCTTTTGAAGAAAACAGTTCTATGTGGTCTGAAATATCAATTTTAGCATGTCAACCTTTTATCCAAAATAGATCATAAGTCGATCAGTGTGGTCCACTTTTAACAAGACGGGTAAGATGCAGTTTTTTGATTACATATTCATTGTAGAATTGGTCTCTAATGCAGCAATTTGATTGATCGCATAAGTATTCCTGCTTACAAAATCTCAATATGCTATTAATATTGGTTTCAGCGGATAGTTTTAGTGTGCCATGATGATCTTAATGGTGTTGCAGAGGCTTTTACACCATGGCAAAAATAAAATTATTGGGGAAAAAATTAAAACTTTTAACTTTTTGGAATGAAAATGCTCAAATATAAAGATCTTGGATATCAACCTATCAGCTACTGGCAGCCTTGACTGTGAACAGCCTAAATTTGGAGTTAGAGGGCTCTGAAAGCCAGAGCAGTACTGAAACCACAATGTCACATGACTGAAAATCCTCAGAAAAGTCCTAAAAAAGTTATCTATATGTTTTAGGGTAAAATTGCTTTGAAATGTGGCCATATCTAAAAGGTGAAGATCAAGTCTAAATGAATAGGGCAACAACAATCTGCTTGCAAAATAAATCTTTATACATTTGTAGATGAAAAATGTTGGTATTGGTGTTATCACAGCAAAGGAGACAGAAGGAGAGCTGAAGAATCAAAAAAATAAAAGTCATTATAATCATATAAAAATGTATTTAGGATGACAAAAATGAAACAGATTGATAATGGAAGAATCATCCTAAAATATTCAAATAAATGAAATTACAATTATTCAGAGTGTAGAAAAAGGGAGGAATTGTGAATAGCAGAATGTTGAAATCACACAAAAACTGCATGTACTGCAGAGCTGAGATCGTAATGCATATTTCAACAAGTTGGCATGTTTGAAGACGGCTAACAAGAACTCTAAATTTTTAATGTTAAATGACTTTAATTAAAGAGTTTGTCATCAAAATGGCATATATTACTTATGGAAGAGAACATTAATTCCAGTTTATCCTTGAGTATGGCCAAAAGCCAGTCTACACAAATGTTATGATTTTGGAAGTGAAGGGTTCAAATTGCCTTTTCTTTAGGTAGTGTTACAGTGGGTGTCTCATTTTGGAAGAAAAACTTTGGAAGAAAAATCAGAATGATGAGTATGATGCCACACAGTATTTTGATTTTTGTCATATTTCTATCTCTATATGAAAGAGGTTTTTTTTTTTCATGAAGTCACACTGTCAGCAATACCATGCAAACATGCCAAGCTACAGTTCTAACAACCAACTGCCTAAAGGTGCCTTGTAACAATAGGTCAACTATTGGATAATGATATTTATATTCTTTATTCTAACAGAACAGTACCAAGGTTGCAGTCATATACATGGAATCAATGATAGATTCATTGAAGATAGCCATGATAATGGCAGCCTGTCCTTCAGTGACCTTTCCCTGCTGTCATCACTTACAATCAACATGCTACTAATGCTTTTGGTTTTGGCCAATGCCAAAGTTGTACTTATCTACAAACTACTGTGGTGCACTGAATGCACAAACTCAAATCACTCACCATTCTTCCAGGAATTCCCATACTTCCTTTGTCACCCTATTAACCAACGCAAAGTCAAAAGCACAGGGGTCAACAATAAGGTTAGACTCCAAATGATAAACTTAAAGGGATACCTTGACATTTTGACAAGCAGCCTGTCACTTTACAGGTACTACAGGTACTCTACATCTTCTACAGCTGTCCTTTCACTATATTGGGTTTGTTAGTATTGTCAGAAATTATCATAAAAACTATCATTTAAACAGAAGGGAGCTGAGTGCTGCTGTCCATTACTTTGACAAAGTAATACTAATATGGTTTATGCAGGGTTTATTGGTCAATTTCCATATTAAGAAAAAAAAACATGTCATGGTATCCATTTAAGGAATATCATAACTTAAGCACTATATAGAGGGCAAAGTTAGTTCATCATGCCATGCCTAATTCTGAAAACAGCCAAACATTCCACAGTGATGGACAAAGCTACTGTGATGCAGTCATGCCCAAATCAAGACTATTACTCATACTACTACTACTACTATTACTACTTCTACTACTAACACTACTACTACTACTACTACTACTACAAATAATAATAATAATAACAATAATAATACTCATAATAATTGCCATTTATCTATATTTAAGATGTTCAACCAGTTCCCTAAAATTAAGTTTACAAACTGACCTCACCTTGTGGTATTATCTCATCATCAAAAGTACAAGAACACTTCTTTTATGAAGCCATGTCAGTTCAAAGCAACTGGTTGGAGGCCATCATACAAAGCTCCAGTTTGAGACACATTTGGTTTAAGAGCCCTGGTTTGTAGCCCAATAAACATAGGACAGAATACCACATAGCATTCCAGACTGACCTGCCTTCTTTGTTGAGTCTTACTTGTCTGCCTTGCATATAGCATCTCCATTCAAACTATTCCAAATAACTATAAATTAATAAGTCATGTTGAAATTACTTATTACGCCTAAACCCTTTAATGCACTCAAGTCGCGCCCCTCCTCTCCTATAGAACGGCTGCCACTGGCCAGGGATCAGGGTGTGCTTTGGTGATGACAGCTGTTTGAAGACTCACTCTTGTGGTGGGACATGAAAAACGGGAGTAGCGGGGAGTCAGGTGGTTAGATGGATTGGGCAAGTTGTAGCTGCAGGTCAGGGCCAACTCTTTAAGTCATTACAATGTTCGCCTACGTTCAGGAGCTTACATCTGTGAGGAAAGACACACGGCATGCCTGTGGAAAGACATCTGGGGGCATGTGGGGTGCACTGGAGGGACACGCTTAATGACTAGTTGGATTTAGTTAGTTGAACACATACTACCTGAGAATATTCGAACTTCAACAACATGTTTGAAATAAGTGCAACTGTCTTCAATGAATGGGAAGATACTATGGGCATACTATGGGCCCTATTTTCATGCCAGTGCAGATCAACCACAGTGACCCTCTGCCGGCAAAGTGACAATGTCATTGGTTGAAAACCGATCATTAATTTTCTGCCTCACCATGATATCACTTGCGCTGACAGGGGCAGGAAAGCAGACTACTGAAGGGCATCAATATAAACATGATGGCTCACTGTAATTTTTGTATGAAAAATTTGTACTGGCACCAACTCAGCCCATGTCTTGGCACACAATGGCGTTGTGTGCTACTTTAGTGGCTTTAGTTGGCAAAGGCGCACCCAAAATCACATAAACCCTTTTCTGTCTGTTATGTTTGCACATTTCTCTTTGATATTAATTCTTAAATCAATGACTCACTAAATGCTACATGTTAATTACTTAAAGGAGCAGTTCACCCCAAATAAATTAAAAAAAAAAAAAAAAAAAAAAAAAAAGGGATTTGGATTTTGGTGGCTATTCGTGGCATTGTTTTTGGAAAAAGCTGTTGCTCCTGCATTTTTCACATGAAAAATGTTCATAGTCTGAACTCCACAAGAGAATACCCATGCTGTCCCACTGTTGTATATTCGTGCTGGGAGACATGGAAGACTGTGTCAGACTGGAAACCTCGCCAAATTGCACAGATATGGCAAGACAAATGTGGAAAATATCTCGGAAAAATGGGAAAAAAAAAAATTAAAAATCTTGTGGAATGTGGATAAACAGCTTTCTTGTATTTTGGGTGAACTGTCCATTTAGGCAAAACAACATACAGACAACCTGAAAAATAACAGAAACATATTCTGTTGTTCTACAAAGTTGGTCATATGAGCATTTTAACATTGATGTTAATTGAGAATCACCTTTTGCCTTTCCTATTTAACTGGTGGCATCGTTCTTCTCTGTTTTTATTTGTGGACTGAATGCAATCTGAACCCAGAATTTTTTTCCCCCTCCTGTGCTAGATCAGTGGTAGATGTGATGGTATTTCCAATATTAGAGTGTGGGCCATAAAATACCGCTGCCAGGAAGAGGCTGGCTACAGCAGGACTCTTTAAAGCCCTGTCCAAGGTCCTGATCTGCACCAAGGCCATTTAAGAATCTGGCAACACCAAACGATTGTTTCGGTCCAGAGTTGTGGGGCTTCATGCAGTTTCTTAAAGACCTGGAGTGATTATTTCCTGTTACCACAAAGTACAACCTTCCCTCAGGATATTTTTCTAAGCCATTGATGAATCAACTGTTACACGAAATCTCATACAGCACAAAGTGTTTTTTTGAGTTGTAACATTCCAAGACATTACACACAGAAAGCTAATTGCTCACACGTTATTCCTCACAGTGTACTGCTAAAATGCCCCTACTGTCAAAAACTTTTGTCAAAGATAAG
>OMKZ01050719.1:17480-35000 GCA_900302535.1 Neoniphon sammara | reverse complement strand
GTATATCAATTACAGTGGAGGTGGACTGAATCCCCTGCCATGACACAGCTGGAAGTGGAAATGGAAGACAGTCCCATGCATGGAAGCAAAGTCCTTTAGCCCTCCGCTTCTCCTCAGTCTCTTCTCATAAAACAAGCGCTGTCATGTTTTACGGCACAAGCACACCAAATACCTCAAAGACTTACCCAGATATCAGGAAATAAATATAAGAGGATCCATCCCAAATTCCCTTGCGTTTCTCAACCTCGGAGGAAATTGGAAATGGGTAGTGAACGCCTCAATTTGTCTAGACGTAATTTAATGGCGTGTACCTGTTATGGGCTCGGTCTAATGCAGTAAAACACGATGAGCAACAACACGTCTGATTTAGGGAAAGAGGCTGCAACTGCCTGGCAGCTGCCTGAAAGCTTTTACAATTTACTGTGAAAGAAGTGCTGAAAAGATTCTTACATGTAAGCCCAAAGAAAAAAAAAAATACCCTGACCCTTGAACGCCTCCATTTCTTCAAGAATGGCAGATAGAGCATGTTCTGCTAACAGTGACAGTGTTAAAGAGGTTATCACAGCTGTTGTAGAAACACTTAACGGCAACTCTGCTGTTTATTTTTCCTTAAATGAAATGAAAGCTGCCAAGATGGTTTATGTGTCAAAATTGTATACCCTCAAGACTACATGGTGTCAGTGGGAAATTAAACACTCTTTTGTTCCTTTAATAAAAAGCACTTTACAGACATGCGGTTGTCGTTTCACAACAGGACAACAGAGTCTGAAATGAGGTTTAGGATGTTTTAAAACACCCAGAAAACTGACATTAACGGCCTTCCATAGAAGGCAGCTAAAGACCATTAGCAAAGCTTTGGAGCTGAGCTATATGGGAAAATGTAGCGCTCAATGTTTAAAGTTTGAAGGACCTGCCCGTATATATTGCATATGTGTGGGATAATAAGTGATGTAAAACATATGCTCTGTAATTACAAAGTTGCACCTGAATGAATTCATGGCAAACGTTCCCTGTCAGCGCCTGTGCATGCTTTTATAGAGAGGGGAGGAAAGACATGGGGATCGTGGTTTAGAGGGGTGGGAAGGGGTGTTTCGGGAGGCAGGGGAAATGATGAGGCAAACAGAGGTTTGAGTGTTGAGATGAGATACCGATCCAAAGGGAAGCGGATGGTTCCAGATCCTTAACGCCCAAATTGCCATTTAAGTCTTTAATTGAGGAGTCATGCCTGATGGGGCAGTGAGCTTCATGTTTGGGTCGTCTGCTATCAGTCACATCATCAGGCTGTCTTAAGCAAGGAATTTAACCTACAATTGCACCAGTGGAGCGGCTCATTAGACAAAAGCAGTAGACAGCACTAGACAGCTTACAGGTGTGTGTGTGTGTGTGTGTGTGTGTGTGTGTCTTTATTTATTTCAACTGTTTTTCTCTTTATGTATTTTAACCTGCTCTTTTCCAGCAGTGCCCTGCATTATATTCATATAGTAGGAAGCATTTGCGCTTGGGAGCTGCTCAGTACAACCAGTTTTCTCCTGTTGGCCATTACGAAGCGCCACAGGAATATCTGGGGGTTAAGTGCCTTGCTCAAGGGAATTGCAGCAGAGATTGTTCAGGGAGAGGAAAGCATCACACATTTACTTTCCCCAGCTGCATTTTCCTTTGTACAGTCCACAGCTGGTCTGTGGACTGTACAAGGACACACCAACATGCCTGCTTCTCATGAATGTGTCTAAATGTTTGAATGTGAAGCAGGACAGGCCCGAGAAGGAAAAACAAGAATTCTGCAGGGATAAATAAAGGTGAGGAAAAATAGAACAAGACAAACAACAGGATCTACAGTCTGTATCATCTCCCGTCTCCTTCCCACTGGCTTCACTCACATCAGCCCATTGGCACAGACACACACACGCACCAGACCAGGTACCTTGCTGCAAGGCAGGAAACTGACTTTGTTGTCCAAAGGGTAGACTGGCTTGTAGTTTTCAAAAATGTCCAACCACTATCACTGTTTGATCAGCAAAAGTGATTTTAAGAGTAGAAATACGCCTTGAGACAGTGGCTGGTTAACTGTCAAAATGCCTGGTGGAGCAGACAAAGAGCCACAGCTAGCTAACTGTTCTTACTGTCTCTGGTGGTCTTGGGTTATGTATGGCAACCAGCTGTCTCAGAATTAAAGGATAACATATCTGACCTGTCGGCTAATGCTGCGTTCAGTTTATTTATTTATTTATTTGGTTTATTTAAAACAGGGACAGTGTACAATAAATGTCCTGCACCAGATATAGCATAAAGTTAATTTCCATCTGTTGTCCCTAGACGTGTATACAATATACATATAACAATTTAAAAATAATGAACCTCAGAATCAGTTGAACCATTTCTGGCCTAATGTCAACTCAGGATGATGAAAGCGGGTGATCACAAGAGGAAGAACAAGAAGAAGAAGAAACTGAATTTTTCTCCATAGGGATACCAAAGAGAAGAGCTTCCATTTTTCCTGAGCTGATTCTGCAAAAGCCGCAGCAGAGTGGGAGGTTTCCTGTCACTAAAGCTAAGGGTGAGATTGTGCTACGCGCAGTTACAAATCATAGGTAGCAACATTTTAATAACGCCTTGGTTACCAAACCATATAATGTCAAGAAGATAAATTCAGGAACATTTATTAAAAATGATGTGGATATAATATAAATAATTGATCATTACAGTATGCTTTGGCATGACTGGCATAAAGCTTTTGGTATGACTCTCAAGCAGGAAGTCAAAACTTGCTGTCAAACTTTGTCTGTCATCTTGTTTGTTACGTGGTTGCATTATCAATCATTACTTTTTGGGCAGCTCACACCATCAAACCTGTCCCGCACAGGGTAACTCCAGGGCATCCAGAATAACACTAGGTCAAAGTCATTTCTCTCTCACTGGCTTGTGCGGAAAACAACTAAACGTATCTATTTCATATCATATGACTGGTGTTTCAGGATCAATAGCTCCACATCCACAAGGGAAAACCCCCCGGCTCCGGTCTAAAATCAAATTGTAAACAGCCCAGCCTGAAATAGCCTCTGTGTGACTAATTCCCTCTCTGTGCCATAACCGCTGAGATCGTAAGTAGCTTTTTTGTCTGGACCAGAAAATTAGATTCTTTACCCTCTTAGAGACATAACCCCACACAGATCCGACAAAAAATACCGGCTTGTCAATATTAATTGCTAATATGATCAAAGATGGCTCTGCATAGTTTATAAGCCATCTGGCAGCTCCACTGGGTAATTTACAAGCAATTTTTAGTTCTACCATTTCAGAGAAACAAAGAGGGGAGGTAGGGGGGTTGGCGATTTGAGAGAAAGGTGGGGTCAATTAGCTGCATGGCAATCCCCTTGTTAAAAGCCTGGATAATGCCCAGGCTGGATTGATTTACTGGCTGCAGCCTCGTGACAGCTCCCATATCGCAGCCTCACTGCCCACTGAAGTGTGCATTAGGACTTAGTGTTGGCAGCAATATGGCTTTTATATTTAACAATCTGCGCCCAGATGGAATGGAAGAGCTTGAGAGACGAGTTGACAGAGAGGAGCCTCCCATCACTTGTCAGTATTGTCAGGGGCAATGCCTTATTATCCCCAGTCTATTGGCTCCTATTCATGCCATTTATCATTCGCATCACCTTTTTCTTTGTGACCCACATCAGAGGAGGAGATGAGGTCTGCTGGGGATATATGTATATGAATATGTTTAAAATTGGCCCAGGATGGATTCCTCCGCTCCGGCAGACCCCTTTTGTTTGGTGGCAGACGGAGGTGGCTTTTGTGTATCTGCCAGCGGGGCCAGAGCTCTCTCCATCACGGCATGCCATTCAGGAGATAAGCATCAGCCGGCGGCCCACTCCACTGACACCGCCACTTCCTCCCGAAGTCAGCAGATTACATTTTAGAAGTTGACAGCTTGTTATCACTCTGGATAGCAGGAGGGCTTAATCTTTTGTTCTTTTCTGGTGGTTGGGGGGGGGGACTGAGGAGTTGCCGGCTCAGGCCACTGATTCCACTAACTTCCCTCCTCGTGCCCTGCGCGGTGACACACACGGTGAATAGGCCGCTCTCTCCGCTGCTCTTTTCATCTTCCTCTAAGAGTGCCGGCACTTTGTAGAGGGATTACAGTGATGGGAGCCTCAGCAGTGCACAATGATATCCATTCTACATGTCTTCCCCTCACAGACAGGGGATGGGTTCACGACTGATTCGATAATGGGTATGCTGGCTTCTAGTCCGCTGGGACGGATCACAGCTCCTGAGATGGGGCTTGTCCTCTTGGGAACAATCGTATGAGCGCGCATTTTGGAATCCCACTCAATATCCATGACGACAGCAGGGGCGGAGAATGGAACGGCTCTTTGTTCGGCACAGATAGCGTAAATACCATTCTTGTCATTCTCATGCTATGCCTTCGCTGAAATTACTGCAAGAGGTGCCATATCTCTTGGAAATTAACTGCACCAAGCAATAGCGTGTAGATGTTTTATCAGCAAGCAACAGGTCCCAGGTTTCAAGGTTCCATGGAGAAAACTTCAAATTTCTCATCTGAAGTTTGACCTTGGCTTGGCAGCTGGTTCACCAGCGAGCGGCTACCTTTTAAGCTTTCCTGATCTATTCATGGCAGATAAGCTTCCTTGTAGCAGTTCATACCTGTGACTGTAGGAATCCGAAAACTATTTGGCCATGCAGAGATAATTAAACAGTGATACAGATAAAGGCACAATCTGGCATAGATAAAGTTTTTTGTGCCTTTCAAAGGATTAAGGGATTGCACAAAGATTGTCTCCAATTAACTGTCAATGGAAAAGCAGCAGGTCTCTTAATGACAGCAGATTTGAGCCTTGGTTATGTTTGTATTTACAATGCTGGTATTCTGCCTAACACTACCTGTATAAAGCACAAGTTTTGTTGTGCTAATAATAACAACCTATCTTGCATAATATTCTTCTTGAGGTGATGATAACTTGATCACATCGTTGTTTATCATCAGTGCTTTGCTTTTCAAACTGAAAGATGTTTCCTTGGTGAGAACGGTGGTTATATAACCTCCCTTTCTCCTCCCACTCTCTCTTTGTATGTCTCTTCCTGTCTGCGGTGCTCACAGCCTTCCTCAAGCCTACTGGAAGACGGCTACAAAGCTCACACTTACATGCTTTTTCGGAGTGAAAGAACTCTCAGCACTTTGGACAAGTCTTCCCGCCTTTTTGAAGTGCGTGCGATGGCGAAGACGAGCTTTCCAACAGGAACTTTTCGTTTGATAAGAACAGCCTCATGCGGTGTCAGTGACATAAGAAAAAATCATGCTGCTTATGCAACAAACCAGCCTTGTCTTTTCAAATTAATTCTACAGGCAAGTTCCTCTCTGTCTGACTGCCAGGAACTCGCGCACCACTCTCCAGACTTCGGCTTATCTTTTGTTCTGAGCTTTGATTATTTTTTAATACTTTTTCATCAAAAAAACTAGAATACACTGAAAACAAATCGGTATACGTATTGTGAAACTCTTTTATGTTCTCTTTGAAATTGAGTGATTTTTGATTAATAAGGGCCAACAAAGGGAAAAAAACAGGAAGCAGGGAATAAAACTTTTTTTCTCCAATTGGTTGGATTCAGAGCAGAGATGTCAGTTTTGGCTCCATACTAGACAGTCATGTTGCTGCTTATTAAGTGGCTTTTGATAACCAATCCAGTCCTGATTAATTGGCACTCCCATGGCGAAGCGTCTTGTTCCCAGACACGGCTGAAGATTTAGTGTTGGACAGATAGCGGAATGACTTGGGACACTGACAGCCAGGACAATGTCACAGCGAGCAAGAAGCCAAGTGCTGACTTTAATCAGTGTCGGCAAGGCTCTGCTCAGCTGAGGCAGCCGCGTGCGTATTAATTACAAACGAACATGCTCACAATATGTGCATTGTTCAGGGGAGACATCCTGCCAAATATGCCTAGGTATAGTTGGCAGGCAGGTAGGATCAAGAGTGAGGAGGAGTCTATATTTTGAGGACTTGCAGTCTGATTCGAGGGTGAGGCCTTGAATTAGTTGAGGACAAGTTTAGAAGAATACAGAGGAACACTGAAAGAAATCAATTCAGATGAATTCAGAGGCGCTGTGTCTGTGTGTGCACTGGTGCCCACAGTAGCTTGGCTTAGCCAGCATAAGCATTGTGAAGGAAACCACAGACATGTAAGTCTGTACGCTCTATATCTCTACTTTTACATATATTCAGAAGCACACGGTTCATTCTTGTTTTTTCTAGTTTTTCTTCTGTATTGCCTGAAGCTCTGCTGATCCACTACATGAATCTTGTCAAAAGACAAGAACATCTTGTGCATCAAGTCAAGGACATGAGGATGTCTTGTGCTTTAGTTGTATTTTCCATGGTCCCCCCCCTCCTCAGCCTTGTGCCTGCCTGGTGTATATGATCCAGTTCTCCTTCTCCATCAGTGCAGAGAACTGCACTGATCACTTGCTGTGTACGTCTCTCCATGTATGCAGGCTTCATTAAAGGGAACATTGAACTGATTTATGGCGAGATAGTCTTCATTTCATTGCATTATATTGCATTACATTACGTCATTTAGCAGATGCTTTTGTTCAAAGCGACTTACAGTAAGTACATTTTGTCAACAGTCATCAAACCAACCGTATATAACAGTCATCAGCCAAGCCTTCAATAGGAATAAGTAGGGCTCATATTTCAGTTTTATTCCTCAACATGAAGAATAACAAGACATAACAATGAAAAGAAAACAAAATTGCTGACATGACTGGTATTTGGTGGGGTGCCTCTATTCTGTCAAAACTCAAAAGCACATACCACGATCACAACTGTGTTTAAAACAAGGAGAAGGAGAAGCATCAGTACAAAAAGAGATGCAACATCCTTTGTTATTGTTACTCTTTTTGACATTGGTGTTAATTAGTATTGGGATTCGATAAAGGTTACATCTAGAGTAGATAAGGGCAGTTATTCAATAAAACAGATAGGAACAGCAAGTCAGAATTAAGCATAAATGCCTGTGGTATAAACATGGCCTTTGTGATTGCATGCACGCTTTTCTAGTTTCATCTAAAAGTTTCTTCTTAAAGGTGAGCCCTTTTGTGTCCACGGCCACAGACAGTGTATTCAGCCTTGGCTGCAGTGCTTGCTTTGACATAGCATGGGACAGACTGGCAGCAGTGAGAGGGACAGTGTGTGATTATAGTCTTCAAAGACATTTTCAAAAAGCAGCCTCCCTGTAGGATGCACCTGGTGCTCTACCCGCATTCTGCTTTATTTCCTTTGGAGTTTTTAACACTGCCCAGCGTGGCATTATGGAAAAGGGCAGCTTGACAGCCCCACCACCACCAGCATGGCCGAGCCTTGCTCTCTGCCTCAGTAGGGGTCTTAACCCTGTCTGCTTGTCGGGTGTTTAAAAGATGCATCTTCAACTCTGCGCTGGAGTTTAAAAACAAGATCAGAGCGTCTGCTTTTTTTTTTTTGTTCAGTCATCTCTGGTAAACATAGCCTCCTCGTTCTCTCCCTCTCATCCCTCATCCCTCCTCTAATGCTGTATGGTTGCTTTCTGAGTCGTATTTTATATATTTCATGGCTTTCTGGATAGCACCAGATCAGCTGTTTTGAAGTTTTTCATGTCCAAGAGTGAAGAATAGTTCAGGGGAGTAATGCTCACCAGAGCCTCAGCTCTGCACTAAAGTGATTTGTGGCTGCACCCCATTCCCTTTGGATTCTCGCACACAGAGTAGCCTTTCTCTTAAAGTACAAAAATGAAATAGGGAGAGAAAAAAATAAAATGGGTCGTTGTGAAATTATTTCTTCAAACACCTAATGGTTGGAATCCACAGCTAATGCTTTGAGTTTTTCAACCTTCCTTTTACAGTTTACATACAAAACAGCATTTATTGTGAAATTACTTATTCAAGCACTAATTAGCTCTTGAAGCTATCATTAGTTTCTAAAATGTATTCACTTCTTTAGAGGACACATTATAAAATTTACACAGTCTAAATATTTTTATTTATTTCTTTTGACATTGATATTTGCTGGAACAGGAAAGCATACATAAACATAAAATCTATTTGCATAGATTGACATATAGCAGTCACTGGTGGGCAGGATCAGATGGCAGGGAAAATAGATTATGTTGCAAGGCCCCATGGCATAACCCCAGGCATTAATGTTAATGGAAAACCACATGACCTTGCAGTTGCCACCAAGCAACTCCATTTTAAATCCAATTGCCATAGCCCTGATCTGGAAGAGGCTGGAAGGAAGGTGATGCAGGCACCTGATACCTGATACAAGAAAATGCTCTGTCCTCTATTTTTTTTTTCTTTTCAAGATGTCCCAGAGGCCCTCAGCAAGATCTCCTTTGCTCCCTGAGGTGAAGAGTGGGAAGATGGAGCTGAGTGTGGTTGCCATAATAGTTGCTGGGATACCCATCCATGGAGTCATGTGATCCGAACACTAAGCAGGATGGCAAAGCTCAGCTTGCACTGTTTCAGCATTCCAATCAAGGTATGTTGTCGTACTGATGCCCAAGAGACAGGCTCTGCCTTGTTTTCAGAGAGCGTACTGCACTTAAGGTTGTGTAAAATCACTGTGATGGAGTTGGCTTTGCCAAGTATTGCTTTCCAATGATCTCCCCGCTCCAGGAGGAATGGAGAGGATAGTGCCAGCGCAACACAAGCAGGCTTTGTTAAAGGAGCTTTGTGGGCCCAGACGGAATGATGGAAAAGCAGGGTAAAATAACATTCCTTTTTTTCCACAAACATCCAATAGTGGATTTGCATAGATATATTGTACAGTTCCACTGCTCTGGGGGTCATCGGGACAATTTAATTACATTAAGAGACAGCTAAATTAGACTTTGCAAACGGACAGGGCTTAAAGGATTACTGGACCTCTGACGGGGAGATCAAATTCTACCTTCCAGCATGAAACAATATGCCCAGTTCCTGGCAGTCTCTATGTGGACAGAGGTAGAGGGATGGAGGGGAGAGTGGTGTCAGCCAGAGGATGAATGGCAGAGGGATCAAAGTGTTGCTGTTTTATTTATTTTTTTATTTATTTAGTTAGTTTGAATTCTACTTTTTATTTACTGCTTTCCAAATGGTCTTCAGACTATCAGTAAAAAGCATTTGATCATATTTTTATGCGATGGAGTCCAATAATAAAATGAAACTTTATCACAGCTGGAACACCATGCATCGAATCCCGCTGCTTCCCATGATTCTTTCACCTCATCTGCTTCTATGCATTTTCCACCACCCCATTAATGTTATGTCAGGCCTGCATTTCTCCCACATTTATACTAGTTGGTATGAACGCCTGTCGATACAATGATTCAATGTATAATTGAACACTATGCTTCCTGCACAGCTGACACCATACTGTATGGTGTGCTGCCTGAATGCACATAGTGATTGAATGAACTTTTACATGTATAATATTTGCAGAGTCCACCGCCTATCATATTTTCTGCTCCCCCCTGTTCTGTATGTGAGGTCTGGCTCATGTAGCATGTTAACATGGTGCAGCACCAAAGTCATTCAGACTATATTCTGTGTACATATCTTACTCAGCAAATAGAATGACACTGATTTTTACTATCATTATTATTATTATTATTAATGATAATATGATTATTATCAGTAGTACTAGTAGTATGAGTAGCAGTGGTAGTGGTATTAGTATTAGTATGGGTATTAGTTTAGGTATTAAATGCCTGGGCTGTGGTCTATTGTATTACAGTGTGCAGAGGAAAGAAGGGTTAAACCAAAGTTTTCACTTTATTAAGGCAAGTCAGTGCAGCTACTCAACGCTGCATTGTGAAACAGAGCCTGCCATTTAGAGACCTCAGCCTTCCCTCCGAGTGTATCCTCTAACAGGTACATGTCATGTATGCTTCCGACACATTAATGACATCTTCCCTGCAAATAGATCACTCTTCAACACGTCCCCGCATCAGAGATGCCAGCTGGTGAATAGTTATAAGATACAAGATGTCAAAGATTTTTTTTTTTTTTTTTTGTGGTAATAATAGCAGGGGATGAGATGGTATTCCAATACACTTATGCAGCTTCACATGAAATAGCACTGCACTCGAGGGGATGAGACATTCTGACAATGAAAAATTTGAATTGTTGGAAATTTTAATTGTGCTATTTATAATAACTGTGTTCTTTGACATGTATATTCTGCATAATTCAGTCATTGTATTGTTTGGTGTGTTATAATAAGAAAAACGTGTACTCTGTTGTTTTGCCCAGACTATTACCATATATTAGAAACAGATGGACAAATGGGTCAATACATCATTAAAAAGAAAACATCCGTTTATAATACTAAACTGTAACATGAAAATATGTGACCTGAACACATTTCTCTGAACTTTTAGAAGATACTCTGTACCATCAATGGTGGAGCGAGTGTTAGAGGTTTAATTCCCTATGTAGCTTAAGAACGAGGCATAACTGTTTTTCTCAATTATGTTGGTACATTTACCCAATCTAAAGACCATGCTGTTAAAACAGTTAAAACAACCATTTGAACCCTAGATAATTTGCAAAACTAATTACATTTTGATTGCCTTGATGCAAAATACAAAATTACATATTACTGTTTTCTCTAAATGATACACAAAAATAACAAATCCCACAAAACTGCCTAAACTCTTTATAATTTTGTAAGACTAATTAGCTGCTGTGGGTAAAATTCTTTGGACACAATTTTATCATATGTGGCTAAATTCCTATAATAGACCAACAAGTATCCATGTATCTCATGAGAATGAGATCAAACAAGGGATAAAACTATAAATACTGGTATGTTTTAGCAAAGGCGAGAGCTACAGGACCCTGAGCTAGTAGAAGTTAGCCAGGGAAAACCACCAATTTACTGAGCACTGGTCATCTTGCATACTGAGTTTTTGTCACAGCTGCTATCGTTTGGGCCGCATGCATGTGTGTGCATGTAGGTGGCAGGGACTTGGAGGCAGGACTGAAACAGGGAGGTAATGTTGTTTAAAATTTCACCAGAATTTCTCTTATTCGCCAAACTTGCCTGCAGGGCTCTGTTTGTGTTAATGTTGCACCGTGCCAAGTACAGTGAAAGGTCCATGGCATGGGTGCACAGGGCATGGCAAATGATTTTTGGTCATTTTGTGGCAGGAGGAGCACAATGCACCTGTAGTGCAGTTGAAAATGGGCTGGGATTTGGAGGAATACATTATAAGTAGTGGTGGTAGGAGCTTGCATCAGTCAAGAGTCCCTTTAAAGCCAGTGCACTGTGTGCCGCAGCACTCTCACACTTTCATGATGAAGAGCACAGTCCAGAGCAGATCCGCCACAGAAGCTTCTCCCAAGACAAAACTGATATCCTCATATAGGAGGTGCAGAATTGCCACAGCAAATATACAATACCTTATACAAGTCACCCAGGAAAGATGAAGTCAAATTAGTATGGAGAGTTACCACTGATTTATTTTCTTTTTGAGCAGATGCCATGTAATACCAGGATTAGTATGCCATTACTCAAGTTTTTGAATGTTAAACAACATTCAACAAATGTTCTGTTAGCCTTTTCAGGAGAAATGATTAATATAAATAAAATTCATTAGCAAATACAAGGCTACTAAAAAACAACACTGGCTTCTAAGAACACATAAATTAAGCTTAATGTCTTAGACTACTGCATCAGGGAGGAGCCTCTTAAGGTCAGCACTTAAAATATGCATTAAACCACTATCATGTTTAAATTTGAGTACAAAGGCCATGAGCTGCCGCGTTCACTTTGCTCAGTCACTGCGTGTCTTTTTGTTGCGTCGGTGTGTTTGAGGAGTGGAGGGAGAAGGTGGAAGGAAAAGTAGTTCCTATCCTAGACAATTTCTACAAACAGCATTTTCCCCCTGATTTTTTTACCATCAGATACCAATTCAATCTCATAATAAATAAACAGCAATATTACTGTTTAAAGAAAACATTTGTTATAAATCTTTTTATGTGAGGATCGATTTTTAAAAAGAAACTCAATAGTGTTGATACTTGAGTATTGATCCCTACAAATGAGCTTGGAAGGAGCGCTTGGTTACAGTAAAATGTTACTCCGGTACAAAGAGCACCATTGCTTAGAGTGGAAAATGAGTCAATGAAATTAGGTGAAGAGGTGAACTGGGACAGTTTGGCTGTAGAAGGGGTCATCCACCAGCCAGTCCCTGACATCTATAGACCATGTGGCTGCTTGCTGTGGTGCATAGTGACACTTCTTTGTTGTGTGTGTATAGTTAGAGTAAAAAATACTGTATCTTAATTTTTTTCCAAATTGGCCAACATAACATCCACAAAAAGGGCAGGTAAGCTTTTGAATAGGATCTGTTCTTACATTCAACATCTTCCAAGCATTAATTCAACATACAATCAGGCTAATATTAACCACAGGGGATCCACATCCAAATGACAGTCAGTTGAGATACTACAGCATTATTTCAACTAATAGTATTATTATAACTAAATGTACTCAGTAGATGCACTGAATTATAAAACAGCAACAGACTAGAAAACATGAGGGATTTAAATTGACCAACAAATCGAAGCTAGCAAACATCACATCAATAAATCAATTAAGTTCATTGTGTCATTGTGCTTCATGCATCAATGGTTTCATATAATAAAATGAACACCTTGTGGTCTGTCAGAGCTTTGGCGCTCACTGCTGCCTGTGACTCTATTTGGCAACTCAGAGTTCACTACAATTAGGCCTGTGTTGTCTGAACGTTGTCTTCTTGTCATCTTTTTCTACGTTTCCTGATCAATCATCTCCTTCGTTGGTGTAATGGCGTAATTTCATGTTTTAGACTATTTAATTTGAGGCCCGGTTGGAAAATATGGCTCAAAGTTGAGTCTCGCCCATTATAGCTTCAAATATGACTTGTTCAGGGTCCACGGCTAATTTTAAATTTCAGGTATTTTCAAAGTGATGTGAAAATTAAGCCAAATTCTTGTTTTTGTTTTTGTGGTTCTTGTTTATTTCTATTTAAAAGAACAACGTACATGGACCAAGATGGTTTTAATGATTGCGTCAACTGTTTCGAAAGAGTAAATTGTTTGGAAAAATGTCAAACTGTACAACTGAAAGGTCACAGGTTTGATTCCCACTGAGGCCACCAGTGCCAAAAACGGATGCATTCATAGGTCTGCAGGGTACTCGATAAAAGTGCTCAAGAAATAGCCTGTTATAGTTGACACTTTCACACAGATCCGGGCCCTTGCAAGTCATAAAAACACATTTGTGCAACCAGCCCCCCCCACACACACACACACTCGTCATACTTGCACCATGGTAACAATTTCACCCTTCTTCAAGATTGCTCAGTGGTGGCGTTTGAGTTGAGGGATGCATGTCTTAGCGAGGGGACGCCACACAGTCAAACCCTTTGCTCACTACAGGAATTGGTCTTCACCGCTGTACACATCAGAAAATGCTCAGGGGTGTAAATTTGTGCAGGCAATTTATCTGAACTGCTGGCTCTTCAGGCGTCTCAATTCCCCGCGAGACAGGTTGCAGTTTCTCCAATTGTCCTTAAACAATTACTCGGGAGAGATCGAGGGGGTGTGTTGCCAGTTAAACCGCTGTTTTCTGAGCTGCCATTGTGCATGTCATCTAAACCATGGGATACAAAGCTCTCCAGCGCACTGCTAGCCAAATAAAGAGGAGCAGAAGGAGAGGGAGGCAGATAAAAGCTGACACCCAATGTATTAAAACTCAACACTATTAGATATGAGCTTCTGCTGGGGTGAAGCGCCATGGCTTAAGGCAAAGATACTGCCTGCTCATTGTGCTTTAGCGCCGGGGATGTGAGGACTGTGTAGCAACTGCGTTTTGTACACAGCACTCTCTCTTTCTCTCATGCATGATTTAGTAAACTGGCATTCGTACTTTTCAATATTCAAATAAAGAGATACAGTGGGCTAGAAAAAAGGATGTGCCTATGTTGCAGAAAATGTGTCCTACAAACATACATCCCTGGAAAATGGCTAGTAATCAAAAGAGTGTGAAATCTTCAATGAAATGCCACTATCAGTTGTTACCGTTCAGTCATACTTAGAATAGTGCCCTTATGCACGGAGCGAGCAGAAACTGTCGCATTCTTCACAATGAGGAAAACTCACTGCTATGGTGGAGCTGATAAAGATTGCACTGTATATACAGAATTGTTTGCAACTGTATTTAGGCGCATGTGTGTTTGTGCAAGTGAGCGTATATGCATGTGGCAGTGGGTTGACAGCATAATCCTAGGCCCTGTTCACATCGGAGGTAAATACAGATGTCGCTCCTCATTTTATTGCTCAATCTGGACAAGTTCACGCTCACAATTTTTATCGAGAGCATGAACTTGTAGTACTGAATCGATTCTAGTTTCTATGCAAATGAGCCCGGCCGTGTGGATGGGAACGGGCCTTGACTACCAGTAGTTGATGTGCAGTGATGTAACCATAGAACAGTCCCTGAATGCTTTTTGAGCCATCCCGCTAATTGACCAACATAAAGAAAACCCTTAGTATGCAACATCTGCGAATGCATTTAAAAAGGTGATGTTATTTTCTTCATTTCCTTTTTTTTTGTTGCTACCGTAAACACACACAAAAACACACGTCTTCTCCAGCTTTCATCAGACATGCTAAAAACCCGAATGGCTGCCTCCATGTTTGCTGACAATGGAGATCATGTTTACACTTGTGCAATATCAAATATCATGAGTACATACTTGATAACAGTGCTAAAAATAAAGGAGCGAGTCCTGGTATTTGTTCATACATGCAAGTGCCCTCAACTGTCTAAACATGTATAAGTGTATGGACACACAACATGAGTAATTCCAGTTATGGTTGTCAAGCCTCAAGATGCTGAAAGCAGCTGTGAAGAACCAGAAACTAGAACACTTACCTGGAATATCTGACACACGTTCATGTGTTTACACGTTAAGACGTCGCCTAATTGATAGTTTCTATGATAGTTTTGATAGTAATGATAGTTTAAATTTATTATCTCTTAACAGTATAAAAATACACATTTTTCCCGTGTCATTATGTCATCAAGCACTTCAGCCAATGATGTTCCATAGTATATTTGCTTTTCTTTAGGGGGGTTGATCACATGGCATACAAGCACCGACACATATTTCATGTTAAAATCCCATATTTTATTAATGAGCAAGTGATGTAGTTAGTGACGACAGCCTTATGTTATGATTTATCGTGTAGCTGACATGGGACCTACATGTCACCTGCCCATCCATGAGGAGAGCTATGGCCTATATAAACAACAAGGATCAGCACCATCAATGGCATTTTCTTCTTTGTGCTTTCTTCTTCTCCTTCATATTGTCTGCCTGGGTAACTGCCAGCCTGTCAAAACAGCCAAGCCCCACGCTCCATCAGTGGTAAAGGCACAAGTCAGATGTCAATGGACTGGCCTAGGTTAAAGTGAGTGGGCCAACATTTTCCAGTAACACAGGATAAATGCAGCCACGACCACAAAAATAAAATGAAATAAAATAAAAAATAAAAAAATAAATGAAATAAATAAATAAAAGATACAAAAATCTTTGTAAACAAGCCCGTTCAATGTCAAGCACAACAAAACCACTTTCAAGGGCAAATACAATACGTTTGCCAAGCAGACTAGCGGAGTCTTACATAAGAGAAGACAAGTGCCATAATAGGAAAAAGGAATAAAAATAAAGTACATGCACTGTCATCAGCAGCACTGACCTGCTGTGGCTTTATTGGAAAATGTTGCCTCAATTAGTTGAATCTAATATAATCTCTTCATTTTCTGCATTCACCACTAATTTGTGCCTTGATATGTGCTATTTTTTCAAGGCAGGTGCTTACACACAGAAGACAACTATCAATCAAGCGTAATCCATAAAGTATGAGGATGTACTAATTTAAATCACCTGCAGCATAGGTGTGGCGCAGGCATATTTTAAACACTAAACCTATGCTATGTGAATGTGACATGTGCACTACAACTAAATGAAAGATATCATGCCAACACTGCAGCTTTGCAAATGTATGTAACCTATTAGTGAATTCCTGCTGTGATCTTAGAGGTTGGTTAGATCTAACAGGTGTTGGTCTGTCATCTGATTCTAGGTTAATGGTAGGGATGTGTCATATTCCCGATGTCATATTATCTGTTTGTGTGTCCGCATGCCTGTACATGCCTGTGCAACTCATGATTCCACGTGTGTGTGATAGCATCCCTGAGAGCATCTGACAATCAATGAAACACAGTAATAGAGGGCTGCAAAGATTCCACTCTGTGTAAGTGGCGCTTACTGCTAGAGAGCCTGACACTGCTCTGATATTGGTAATAACTCTCAGTGCCAATGACACATGACAGAACCACCGCGCCAAAACCTGTGGCCTCTCTGGCTCTGCTGGTGAGGGTTTTGGCCCCAGAGTGTCTGCCAGACTGATGTTCAGCACTGGTGTCCTCTGTGAGCAGCAAAAAATACACCAGCTCATTCAGGAGCGTTTAGTCCTGTAATTTGTTCTATTTGGCAAGGTGAGAACAATGTCATTTAAACTCCGGTGGTGCTAAATAACCAAGGTGCCTGAAAATGCATGTTTCACTCCTCTTCTAAGAGAAACTGAGGTTAGGACTGAGAACATAATCAAACCAATTACAGTGACCCAAAATGTTCAGTTTTATGGGTATAAAGAGACAGATGGTGACATCTGATGGATAGCGGTTACTCATGCTTGGAAAGTGTAGTGTAAAAATGATGCAAGAGCTATCTTGGAGTCAAGATGAGGTGAAATGCCACCCGATGAACAACAGCACAGACAAGTCCATGATGCTTAGCTAAAGTTACAGAAACTGGAAATGGATTCACATGGGCCTAAGCAAACCAAATACAAAACGCAACAAAATAAAGATTTCCAATATGGTTCATGACAAGTTAATCGTGCCTCTTGGTGGGACATTTGGGCATAGAGGAAGAGTACAGCAATGAGCTCTATTGATAAACTCGATCTTCTAACTGAAGTCACAGCAGTAGAGCGTCTGCACAACAGCAGCAAAGTGTAGCTAATGCAGCCCCCATTCAGGTGAGAAGCTTTGCAGGAGCCAAAGAGGCTCATTGGTGAGGGGCTGATCTCTTGTTTCTGGGATGTGAAGCAGCTTAGTTTTACAAGCTTAGGACACTAGTCCATCACCAAGACTTAAACCCCAATCTCTATAATGCTGAGTGCCAAATACAAAGACATCCGGTTCTTTTATGCAGTCAAAGGTATGACTCATTTGGCTCCCTTGACTATGTGCGTGTCTGTGAAATGCATTCATTTGTGTCTTTGCTTGTCTGTGTGTGTTTGTGGAATCTGTATGCCTGTGTGTATGCAGACCTTGGTGGGAATGTGTGTGTGTGTGTGTGTGTGTGTGTGTGTGTGTGTGTGTGTGTGTGTGTGTGTGTGTGTGTGTGTGTGTGTGT
>OMKZ01050719.1:0-17419 GCA_900302535.1 Neoniphon sammara | reverse complement strand
TATAGATGTCTTCCTAAAATAACATTCATGCTCTCAAATCAGTTAACACAGTTGTATAATGTTCTGCTTTCTTTTCAGCCAAGTGTATCACAGATATCTATATATCTAGATAGATATACACAGCTATCTATCTATCTATCTATCTATATATATATACATACATACACATATATATATATAAATCTGTGATAAACTAAGCTTGTAAAGTTTTGAATGTAACATTTGGAAAAGTAATGTCAAATCAGTTCAACTGTAAATGATCAGTAATGTTTATTTTCACCTTTTAGCTTAATTTGAGTCATTTTAAAGTCAGTAATATATCCCAGGCCTGAGAAGGTGGACTAGCAATTCAAAGGCTTGTTTTTCATGCAATTAAAGAGCTGCTAGTCCTAAAAAAATGTCACTGGTATTGATTTCATAATTTTAGTGCACCATGGTCTAAATGTGGGTTCAGAGGTTTGTCCACTCTGAACTGCATAATTTCAGAGGAAAACACTGAGTACATGTAATTTTTAGGCATAAAAATGGTTATAATTGTCCACAGTTTCTATGTTGTCTCGGGACCAATGGGACACTGACCTGGGCCCTGTTGCTGGACCATCTCAGACAGATCCTGCAGATGAATGAAGAGGACAAGACCTCCAGCGGCGAACAGCAGGAGGAACCAGAAGGAGCAGGGCAGCATCCTCCTCCGCCCACGCAGGGAGTCCACAACCATCCTCCACTCCATCCACAGCATGACGCAGCACAGTCAGACGCTAATTTAAGAAGTTCTGCAGAAAATCAAAGAGAGCAAGAGGAGAGGAGGGGAGAGGAGGGGAGAGACAAAGGTGGAGAAAGCAAATGAGAAAGACAGGGAGAGAGAAGTTAAGCATCACAGCACGAATCAAGCGCATTCACATCAAGCTTGTTTGGAGGCTTATTCAAACTCGGGGCCTCGCACAATGAACAGTGCATTCTGAACATGGGTGGCACCAAACAGAACATAATGTGAGCCAACAACACCAAACAACATCAAGTGCGAGTCCATATTTAGCTGAAGTTACAGGGACTGGAATTAGATTTGCTTTGACTCATAACCAATTCTGTAACATCACAGTACAGGTACTCTTGAGCTACATGTTCTACTGTTATGTGTTATATGTTCTGCTGGGGCTTTGTCCTGTGTTATGTAGTTGAACTTTATTAAAGGGCCTCAGACTTCACTGCCGTAAATTATGTGTATGTTCCCAATACAAGCAGTTCAATGCAGGTAAGAAACACATATTATTTATCAAAATTTGACATCTCGGTCTATTTAAGGTTAATTAATTTATTTATTTAATATTATAAGGCATGACAAATTTAAGCTTTACAGAAACTAAAGGTGGAAGCAAGTTGAGCTAACACCTAACTGATCTAAACCAACTCTAGTCTCTGCCCGTATACAGATTGTGCAGCATCAGTCTTAAAGTTAATATTGTTTTGGTTTTATCTTCAGGTTGGGATGCAGGCCAAAACAAAAAGTGTTTGGGTTAGGTGCAGGCAATGATAATATGCAGTAGCCTATATGATTTTTGAAAAGTGCATTTTTATGGTCTTTTTGTGTGTGTTTGTTTGTGTGTGTGTGCTTGCATGTAGGTGTAGACTCTTTTCTTGCCACCTTCCCACTAATAGCCATTAGTTGATGCCTTATAAAAAGGCTAACAATAAACACATGCAGAAAACAGAAGAGTAAAGATGCAAGGGATGTAACTTCAGAGACTGTGAGAGAAGGTAAATAATGTGTGAGAAGTGGCTACGCACTGAGTATCTGTTTTCATACATGGAACTGAATTGACTGTCGCTCTCCATGGTGCTGAACAAGCAAATTACCAGGAGCAGATAGATGAGAAGCCTAGTGTGTGGGTCACCAGCATGCATTATATCTCCATGACTGGACCATCATTAGAAGTACTATACTGCAACTCGGGCCTACTGTAAATCACTTCAGTTCAATAAGCTTTACATTGGTAGCCTGTATACATAACTCAGTTTTCATTTAAGCTTATATTCGCAGGCACAAATTCATTGAAGATACATCCTTTTACTCGCATCCGATAAGGTTACATTAATTTCAAAAAGGCATATTCAAGTAGTTTGCATATGCATTTCAAAAACACAACTGTGATCCACCATCACTGACTGTTATGTAGATGCGACCATAAAGGAGAATGTTTGAGACTGATCCTTCACACCAGTGTGCCAATACATTCCAAATGGTCAAACACCAAGAATGAAACAGTGCCTATTAGGATAGTTGTGTTCTGATGTAATGTGGATACTTTTGAGTTATTTATTTTTTAAATGAAATATTTGTCTTCCCTTGAGGGAATGGCAATGCCATCCTCTGCCACCCCTAAATGACAATTATGAGAGTATGTGCATGTTTTCAGGTTTGGACACAGCTCTGCTCTGTCACTACTTTGGTGACTGAAGGTATCCTTCCGACGTGTAATTACCAAAGGCTAAAAACTGGAAGTTTTAAATGAGCGTCACAAACCAGATGTGACAGGTTTCTTGCCATGAACCTTGATGCTTGAATGTGCGATGTTTCCTACTAGATTTGAGTTTATATTCAGATTATTATCACAAATGATGAAAGAAAAGAAAAGAAAGAAAACATGAAATAAAGACAGAAGAAAGGAAATACAAAGTGTGCAGGTGAGACAAAAACCCAAGGGGCTCATAAGAATGTGTCAGCTCAAAATCAAAATAACAAAGCATGACACAAAAGACATCAAAACGTCAGCTCAGAGGAGAATGGGGCAAACAATACATAAATAAAAGAAATTGAGTGTGGTCTTGAGTCGCATGTGTGTTTGTGTCTCAAGAGAGACAGGGCAAGCAAATATGTGGAGTTTCTGAGGGGTGTGTGTTACCAAAAAGGGAAAGACAAACAAATAAAAAGTGTGTGTGTTGTGTTACTGCAGAGGAAAACACACCAGTGCTCTGTAAATGAGCCGTGGTGGGTAAGAGTGGCGTTTTAATGAAACAGTTAAGTGGTCTCAAATCAGCAGGGAGTAGAGATGCAACCATTGCATAAGTTTGACTTCTTAGGGCATGCTTGATGCATTATGGCTGTGATGTTCCTCCAGCCCAATGGGGAAAAGTTTGGCAAATTAAAATTGTGTTTGTTTACCAGATGCCAGAAGCCAAAAGGCCTGGTAGGGGCAATTAATCTTTTGAGGGATAAGAGCTTCATGCTACAATGTGCCAGCTAAAACTGTATGAATATTAGGTACATGGTGAATACAGAAACCTAGGCACACTCTTTTCATGAGGGATAGTGTAGAGATAGAGAAGGGTTTTTAGGCTTCGAGACAACTGAAATGTAGATTGTGCAAAAGGGGCTGCACTGCAACTCAATATGAGGATGATATCCGAAATATTTTATGCATTTGGTGTAGTTAAATGAAATCTAGGCATGTGCAAATGCTGGATAGATGCATGAACTCTGTCGGTAGCCATTACAGTGGAATCGCAGTGGAAGGAAAATGACGCTTCACAGTTTGATGGACATTAGTTTACCATCAAACAGCAGTTATACAAATATCAAAGTGAGGCGCTGGAAGTTACAGTGGTAAGAAGTGTACAGCCAGCGCGATTCAGTTTACTACTGTACGTGTTTAAACCGAGGAATAAACTTCACAGGACATATGGGTGATCAGGACAACACTGGCTACTGTGAGGACACAACTCCAGAGCTTCCAGCTATGATGCCGTGTTTCTAGCCACCGGGATACCCTGCCACCCATTTACACAGCTTTAAAGAGTCTTTTTAAGAATTTGGATTAGTTGAGGGTGTATGAATGGATTTCCTAGTGTGTAAGAGTGACTCTTTTCTACCGGCAGATTTACAGAGGCTCACAAATTAGGGTGAAGAAAAGAAACCCATGCATGAGTCAGAGGAGACAGAGACATCCATGTAAATTTCTACACCTCTGCTATTAATGAGTAATCTCTTTTCACACCTCCATCGTGTTTATCCTGAGCAACAGAGAAGAGAAAGATGATGCAGGACCAATGGGGAGGGAAGAGAGGGAGAGAATCGTGTTTTTCAAACCCGTGCAAAATTATCTTTTATGTGTCGTATGCATTATTAAATTGTTCAGCATGAACATCTGCAAGGGGACATAAAAATTGGAATCATGTTACATGGCTACCTGGGTTTTATTGGTTGCTATGCCTATTCTAGTTGTAACCAGAGAACTGCTCGCCTCTGTGGCTTTCACCTGTTTTTTTCCTGTGTGTGAATAAGAAAACGTTCTTAATCAGCACACATGCACTAACCATTGTATTAAAGCAATTGTTCTCGTGGGGGCATTCTTAACTGGGATTATGGGGACTTTGGTCATTCAGCTGGTACACAGCCGGTACCCACTGCATCAGTGACTTTCCCATAATCCAAGTAAAGAATGGCATCTCACAGTATCATGTTGTATCAGTTTGGAAGACAAGCACGGAGAGAATCCCTTAATATAGCTGCATCACAGGTGAAGCTAACCCTTATGCACGAGTTTTCTGAAAAGGAACCGCTCTTTCACATCATGTGCAGACTGATGCCTGCTCCTAATAGAATGCAATGTGAGCAAGTGAAAGGAGGAGTGGCATGAAAAATTAATAACAGCCAGGAGTTTTAATAAAGATGTCCAAACTTACTGTGAGCGTCAGCAAGTGACGTGAGCAGCACCACTTGTGGTTAAAAAAAAATAAATAAAAAAATTAAAAAGGCCTGTATTTGCCTCTATTTCAGGTGTACCAAGCATTTAAGCATTGCTGTTGGCTGGAAGCGTTTGCCTCTCTATGATGTTTCTAGGTTTTACAAGGAACTGAAAAAAAAGAGGCATGGGTGGAACTGCAAATATTTTAAATGCAATTAAGTAACGTTACCCACAATAGATAGGTGGGATTTTTGTAAAGAAAAAAGATGGGAGAAATATGCAAAACAAATAAACTCCCATTCTGCAAGATGTCTGGTTCTGGTTGTTGTGACTATGGTGCTGCAGGATCCTGTCAGGACACTTTGCAAGGCGATGTCCCTGAGTAATTGCTCGCTTGCCTCTAGTGTGGAGCAGTGAATGGTGTGAATTGTACGCAGCTGAGGTCATTCTGCCTTCCCACTACCTCTTCATAATTATGAGAGCATTTAATATAAGCGAGGAAAGGGGATGGTTTTAAAGACATTATCCAGTCAAAAATGTGTTTTCCAAAATATTGATTGATTTAAGAACTGTTTTATATGACCTCTAAGTACCCTATGGTGTTCTCCAAAACAACTGCCTTCTTTCAAATGTAGAAATTAAAGAAAGAATATTCTAGGGTATGATTTCATACAGACGTAATGTCCTGAGTTGCTCCCTTGACAATGAATGGGGGCCTTTGTGGAACTCTAGAGGGTTTCGACTTTTATATCCAAATGTGCTTTTGGTACCAGATAATGTAACCTTACCATGGAAAATCACCCCAGATACTGTCACAGTCACCTTTTCCAATCCTGGCTCTGCACTATCCTTCACCTCGGTGTGAGAGGAGATACCAATATCTTCGGGGGAAGGAGAACACTTTGCTGTACTCGATAAAATTGAGCACAACAACAAAGCGAGTGGTTCTTGTCAGTGTTGTTTTTAGTAATTTGGAAAGGGTTTCGTGGTCTTCTTGGCCTCAAGCAAGTAGTTGATTTCAGAGGCTCCTTCTGTGTGGCTGTTAAAATGAGACTGTGTCACATTAGCCCCTTCACCCGGTGAACGGTGTGGACATTTCAGTCATTTGTCGACTAATTTGTATTGTTCAGAGGCTAAATGGGTGTTTAATTTCCTGATCACATTCAGGCCTGGGTCATATCCTAATTATAAGGACTCTTTAAGGTTGGTTTTAGTCTACTCTGAACCAGATGTGGGGTTTTGCACATCGAATTATGCAATAAATAAAGCGTCTGAACGTGACTTCATCATACTTCTCTGCAACTGATAGTTTACCTGACTCTATCTGAATTTTCTTCATGAGATATATTCCATTCATCTGGTACTCCAGTCAGATTAAAACAAATGATTGCGACTACAATTTGACCCACATTTAACCATAATCATTCAATCAACACAGAATCATAATGTGAGTGCTTCTGACACTTGTTGACCGTTTTGATAAATCATGTAAGAACTGCTCTGGGTGATGGTATTCTCACCAGAATTTGAAAATGAACCTAATTCACCAGGTACACTGAATGCAGATAAAAAATGGCTTTCTCACTGCATGTGTACACCTCACAGTAACTTTGCTACAGAACAGCAATCCCCAGTAATAACGCAGCAACAATACATAACATACTGAGTGGATCTTAAAAATAATTAAATAAATAAAAATCACAAATTGTGGCAAATGTCACAACTTGACAGGGGCATCTGATTATGATAAAAAAGACTTCAATTTATAGACATTCTCTTTGTACTCTGAAATCAAAATGAACAGATGTGAATGCAATGAAATGACATGAAAATGTCCCATATTGTGTGGAAAAGAACCCCTCAGCATCAGAGCGGTAACAGAAATGATAGGCAGTTTGATATTTCTGCATAATGGACATCAAAGAACATAAATTGAAAATGTGCATAATGTGATGCACTTAAGATGAATCCACCAGCTGTAATTTTTGATTCCTCAGCCAGTGTGAATTAACTGTTGCCAAGGATGTTTGGATGAAAACCAGTCGCAGTCAAATGTCAGAATGCTGTGTGGTTCCTATACGTGGTTTCATCAACCATTTAAATCAAAGGCTGTTTGATCTGATTGTGATGCAGCTGCTGGAAAGGTATAGCTGCTCTTCTATTTACTGTGCCTCACTTTGTTTGGAAAAGATGATTTCTCCTCCAAAGAAGCAAAAAACTGTATGTTTTGATAGAAATTAGATAACTGAAAGCTTTGGGTTGACAAAAAGAAAACACTTACAGAATGGAGGCTCTATATTTTATAGACATTTAACATTTTGGAAAACAGCTCTTGAAATGTACATTGATCTCACAGTCCTCTGTATCTGCTGAATTCTTTAATAAAGCACATCTTTGTGGCTTTTGCCGGGGTTTTTTTTGTTTTTTGTTTTTTTTCCCGGTTTCCCTTCGGTATTGCTACATTCCTCTGATCAGATATCAAAGTCCTTAGCATGCACTATGGTCTTCCAAAGTACTAACAACTAAACAAGCATGAATCAGAAACTGAATATGGGCTGAATGCCTCTCAACATGCAATGGCAAACAGAACAAATAAAATCCATGTTCATTATCTCACTGCATACGCAATCACCTACTTTCCCTCAATGACAAGACTACTGAGAACATTTCAGGTGTCCTAGAAAATGTTCTGGGATAAATTTATGACTAGCGTTCATGTGTAGTCCCTCTTGTATCTCAGGGAAAGTGAGCGGTGTTGGCTAGTAAACAAAGACGCATATACGCTGTTGCTGGGGCCTGTTTTATAAATTAATGATTACCTACAAGGGGGAATTTGACAGGGGTAAAATGGGAGCTGGTAGGATCATGTTCAAAGCATAGCTAATTGTCTTTATTTATGACAGCCACTGATCTCTGGTATGAATTAATGCATTCTCCATGCTGCTGTGATGGAGATTAGCAGTCAGCGTGGGAGACAAGCCATCAGCCTGGTTATCAGCTAGCTATTTCGCACTAGGTCTTAATGATAGAAAAAGCCTATACATCTGCGAAAGAAGAAGAAGAAGAAATAAGTTAACCTGTTCTGCAGCAATGAGGTAACGAACACACAAATAATACTCACGTTCTTCATGCATGTGACAAAGTGACATTTCCAAGATGCCAGCACACTTAACTAATGCAGGCTTACTTCATAATGCATTCATTTTGATGTAAATTATTTGCAGTCCTGCCATGGAGGATGCCCCTCAAATGTATTGTGTGACTGGTAAGCCGTGATTACTGATTACATTTCTGAAATATAAATGTTCATTGCAACACGTCAGATTGGATGATAAACCCCGGGATCTTCTTTAAGTTTTATAAGCTTTCACCCAGACTGACATGAGCTTCTTCCCTCTTTTTCTCAGCAGTCTAACAGTTGGGGCTCTATTTCCGTGACGCCACTCATCAAGCGCAGTGCCTTAGGCCGCAGTGGCAATAGGATGAATAAAAATTATTTTGTAATTTTTCTGCAATTTCAATTCATTTCAGTGAGATCACCGCGATCAGTGGAATCATGTCAGTTCGCGGCAGGCGGGGAATATAAGTTGCGCAACAGCTTCACCTAGACTTCAGTTTTGGTGAACTCTGACCTGTAAATTTCTGCTGATTACCAAAAGTGCTCTGTAGACCTCTGATGGGCAGGCAGTGCCAGACTGTCATTGTTTGATCAAGCATGGAAGAGGCTGTCAGTTTAGCTGTCACCCAGTTCAGTGATAAGGTGGTAACCTTCTGGCACCACCTATTTCACACATGCACACAAACCAGTCTTGCTATGCTTTAAATTGACCATGGCCTTAGTGAGGGCCAAGTGGTAATTTTGCACCTTGTCAAGACTTCATCACTTATACTTATTCCATTAAAGCAATTATGCCAGTATGCCAGACTCTGTACCAGGATAGATTAATGGCTGATTCTTACTAGTATCTGTCATCCACAACTGCTTGTAGGCTGTATGAGGGCCTTCCCTCAAACATCTTGTAGCCATCCAAAGGCAGAAGCACCGTTAAGAAGCCAAGTTGACAGATGTGCTGTGCGTTTTGAAGCACTGCACAGTTACACACAGGTTAATCCAATGTGGATAGATTACTGGTGCAGCCAGCTCCACGCTCTTGCAAACATTCAGAAACGTCTTTGCTTTTATGCACAGCAAAGTGGTTAACCATAAATCTGTAGGCTTACAGTGTAAATCATCATCAATCCTAATTCCATATCCTCATCCAAAAACACCACCAAATAATCTCCTTTCCAAACAGGTCTCGAGAAGCAGCGCCTGAAGCGTGGATTTTTTAAAAATTATTTATTTTTATTTTTTTGCAACAGAGGAAGGTCCATTTCTGCAACTAACATCACTGTGTGGTAGAGCAGAAGCATGGCTATAACTATTTGGGATAAATTTGATAGTGGTGGGACAGGAAACAAGTGTGCGTGTGTGTGCATTTGTGTGTTTTTACAAAAACTCACATTTCACTGGTTCTGTCTGAATACTGAAATAAGTAGGCTACTTAAGTCAGGATTATTATGGGGACCTGTCAGTTTATACAATGAAGTAAATGTCTTAAGCTGACTATTGTTTACTCACAATATACTGGTAGGAAAATGTGGCATTATTTTGCACATTGCTGTGGAGCCAAATATAACCAACTGAATGCAATTTATTTTATAGCTTGAGAAAAAAGTTTGTTTGTTGTAACTGCAGAGTTTATATTGTGATTTTTTTTCCACATCACATCAACACAATTACATAGTGAGCAGTGCAGACACATTAAAAGGGGACATCATCTGCCTTTGGTGACATATATAACCTACATAGCCCATAGCCAACCCTACACCATCAACTCTGGAGCCTTTACAACCTTCAGCTGAGCATGAAATAGGTGCTGGGACGACACATGAAACTGGAGACTAACGTGGACCAGACCAGTGAGATATAAAAACAGATGAGACAGCGATGGCTACCAGTGCACCTCCACCCTCAAACAACCTCACACATGTCAAAGCTGCGTGACACTGACCTGGCACAGTGCCCTCAGGATAGCGACGGATGGCTCAGACGGAGCAGGTGACGACAGCTTCAGCACAATCGGACATGCTCAAATACAACAGGTCCTGGCCATATCATATCAGTCTAATACCTGCCACAGGACACTTTCTGCTGAGCATGACAACACAGCTCTCAGATGAGGTCGCAGATAGGTTTCTATTTATACAGTGGGGCCTGTCACTGCAGCTCCGTGATGGGCAGAGAAGAGTAGATGCAGAGTGGTAAAAGACCCGTAAGTGGAAACTGCTGCTCATAGCCTGGCTTGAAACAGCTGCGTACAGTAGGGCTGGCTCCCAATACAATACAATTGTGTCATGATACATTGCAATACTCTGCAGAATTGATTGAAAACATAAATAGCTTAAAATACAACCTATTGCCTAACACCTGAGTAGACTAATAAAATATACACTATATTGTATTGTACAATTCAATTCATAAAAACATAATTAGTACAATGCACTTACTTACCACAGTGCCTTAAAATTAACATGTCATAAGATCATATAAAAAATCAAGTGTGTAGTTTGTTTTGATGATGTATCTAATGGAAAATATTTTTAATGTGGATGTTTTATTTTTTTCCCTCTGCTTTCTTGTTTGTTCCTTTCCTTTAAGCACTCAATTTCTTGTGATATTAAAACAGGCCGGAAGAAAAATATTTGTAATTGTCCTCTGTAAATCCTCTGGTTGCCAATGATAAGCAAAAAAAAAAAAAAAAAAAAAAAAAAAAAGAAAAAAGAGAAAGAAATGTCTAAATGATATGTATCAGAAAGAGCTGGATTTGATACCGTCTTGCAAAAATAATATTGTGACATTCAGCTGTATTTTTTTTTGTACAGTCCAAAATGTTTTGGTAGCAGTTTTACATTTCTAAATTATAGACAGATATCCATATTTATTTAGTTTGATTGGGAATGTTTGATAGGACCCCAATTTAATATCAGGGGACACCACACAAGCTTGTGGCCCTGTTGTATCTTTGTCAGCAACACACCTGGCCATTCTATATATATATATACAACGACTCAGTTGGCAAGCAGTTAGACTATACTATATATACTGACTGTTGATCACTTTCATTACTGTTACATACACCTAATTACATTTGATGGCTTCGTCTTAGTAATAATGCATTGCACTGCATCACATTATTGCATTCTAAGTAATAGTGCATTAAATCTCAACAGTAACTCAGAGCTAATTAAGCGCACACTGTGTGTGTAAAAATAAGAGGACCACCTGCTCTTTCCATGAAACAGCCTATCCAGGTGAAACCAGGTGAAATCTATGCCATGCAGTATTGGTTTTCCCCTATTAAATACACTTCAGTCATGAAAAAGGGAAGTAGGCGGAAAAGAGGAGACAGGCTGAACAACTTTTACGCCTTGACACAACTGAGAGACAGATGGTGCAATATGGGTGCAACTCCATATCAAGAAGGTATACTCAATATTTTGTACAGTCTGCGCCTGTCAAAGGGTGAGCTGATAATTAACTTAGAAGAGAAGGTTGTAGGGATCGTCAGGCAGGAAATCAAGAATGTTGTAAGAATATCGAAAGAATCCAAAAAGGGCTGTTTGCTCAATTTTCAGCACTGACAAAGAGTAAAAGAGATTACCTGTAGCACATACTTGCAGTGTATAGCTTTGCATCAGGCACATACACTCAAATCCTCTTTCACACTTAAATCTACAGAAACCCGCGTACATGCATGCACGCAAGCATGCGCAAACACATGCACACGCACAAACAAAACAAATGTTTCCTTGAGTTTCTGAAATGTACAGTAATCAGCATAACAGAGAACAATGCATACCGGCTCTTTTCCATCTAATATATTTTACACAGCATGTCAACATGTCACTTGCATCAGCAAGGTCTAGAGGAGGGAGTTTGCGAAGGAAGGAGCCAGACTGAACACAGGTCAGCAGTTTATGGGAGAGCTTTTTGGTGAATGAATATATGAAATAAAATCCCAACATCAAAAGCATTATCTAGTGACATATTTATGTGCAGGTGTTGGAGGGGCAAAAAGGATCACCCACAGGGAAGACAGTTGAACTGCTGAGCTGACTGTCAAGTGATGGCTCTACAACAAGTAAAATTCCACGTATTCAATTCCTGTGCATATACTGGTGAATGGTAGGTGAATGATTACAGACACCTTCTGCCATCCTGGAAACTGATGTGGAAACAGGTTCACAGTAAATGTGTAAGGTGTATAATAAATGCAAAAGACAGCACCAGACAGTCTTCACTAGAACATAGTAAAATCTGTTTTAGTAGGCTATGTTGCGGTCTTGATCAGATACCTGGAGACAGTCCAAGAATGAATCAATTTTATCATTTAATTTAAGTTTATTTTACTCTTGCACCTATTTAAAGTCAGTCTGAGTGTGCCACATTCGCTGAATGCCGACATTGTAAATGTAAGGAAAAGCTGAAAATTATTTTTAATGCAAAGAGACTGTGTGTATTTCTTTAACTTTATTTAGCACAGTGATAAAATAAAAATCACTTTTTGAGATCAACGCAGAAATGTGATGCGGCTTGTGGTTTAAACTGCAAAAAGCTTTTTTTTTCTGTAAACTAGGTTGTGTTTCTTACACCACTCTACATGCTGCACTTAAGAACTCATTACACGTGAGCCTGTAAATAGCTGGAAATAGCTGCAAAGGCCCTTTGCCTCATTCAAACATCCTCTAAACCTTGAACCATCCCCGGGATTTAATGCTGCTGCCTCTTTCCACTTTCCCACCCAAGTCCCCCTGTCTGCTAAACACAAACACAAATCAATAGTGCTGATACTGCACTGACACCACTCATTTTCCCTCCTGTATTTTTTTAATTGTCCAAGGCTTTTCAGACTGTCAAGAAACAGGTCAGTCCACATCCCTCAGTTCTACTAGATGCCTGTCTCCTTTGTTTGGTCCCAGGAAGCTTGATTATGTTTTGTATTTGATTTTCTAACTCTGCAATTTCAGTCCAGAGGCCAGGGGAAGTTGGATGCTACAGTTTTGTGATAATCATATTTTCCCTCACAGTTCTGTACTCTCTGACACATTAAAAATGAGGAAAACAATAGGATGACTAGTGATCAGTGAGCAGTGAAAAATAGCACTACAGCAGCCTCTCATATGTTTAATATTTTGAATTGACAATCTGTGCATCTGTAGCCATTAACACATAAGAAACAGATTATTTCCTTGGCTGAAAGGAATTTTTGTTTTATGAGGAGCAGTGTAAAATGAGGATTATATGCACAATGCCTAAATCCTGAATAGCAATTCAAATATTCAGGGGATACTGTTGGTACAGAGAGAGCCTGGTCTCTGCTTACCATCAGCACTGATATAGAGGCACTGCCTAAACTGTGCTCTTTTGTTCTGTCTTTAAGTGAATTATGCTCTTAGTTTTCACTGAAATGATTGCAGCACTAAACATCATAATGCTAATTAGAATTTAATTAAATTGAAAGCTGCTTTTCCCCTCACAGTTGCGTTCATTCAGCATGTGATTAACGTGAGCACATCATGCTACAGAGTGACACCGCTGTCACAGGTAGAGAAATTCAAAGGCACATTTCCCTTTTGGAATTGTTACCATGTAGGTCTGTAATTCTTGTGTGGGCAAAAGTGTGGGACCTTGGAAGTTGTAGCATTGGATAAAACGCACGAAGTGTGTGTCCTTCATTAGCAAATGTGGGGGTGAAATCCACATCTAATTAACAAGCAAGGCCAAAAACGCTAAGTCCTTTGAGATATTTTTTGTTTGATGTTGTAACAAATTTACTCTTTTTAGTGGTTGTGTAAGATGAATTACTTGGCCATCGTTAAGACACACTACATCACAGGGACATTGTGGACTTGGCCTCAAAACAGAATACTGAATTGTGTTTACATCAGATTTTTTTCGAAGCCCGACCCTCTGAAATTTTGTGAGATGGGCATTATGTCTTGAAATATAAATATCTGTTCGGTGGATGAAAAATGGGAGAAATACTTTGTCCCTGCACAACAGGGTTACGTGAAGGAGACAAGGCATGAGGCAGGCAGCAATCTGACATGGAAACAGGATGGTGAGAGTGTTCAGGCTGGTTGACAGGCATATGCATTTAACTCCAAAGACCTGGGTACAATTACCAACAATGTTTTAAAATTTGTTTGTTTTTTATTCATTATTAGTATTTTTTTTTTTTATAAGCCCATAGTGACTACAATTACCTTAGTGTAAACTGTGTTGTGCACAGATATTTTTGGAACAATAGCTGACCAAATTTAATGAAAATGAAGTACAGAAATCTGTCAGTTGCTTCCACTCTATAAAAAAATCAAGATAGAACCTTTTATATTAACGCGTGGTAGATGCAGGATAAACCAAAAAATACTGCTTTAAAACAGAATTTGTTTTTTTGATTTTTTTTTCTTTCCTGTCTTTGGAATCAGTGAGATAATCTTCATTCAAAGCAGTTCACTCTGTTGTTCTTAGCCATTGTGGAAATTCCCATTGATGCATCTGATTCCAAATTCCAAATTCAGGTGACACTGACCTGTCTTATCAGAGCAGCCCTTGACCCACTTGTGATTGTGACCCACAGGCTTATAATCAGATCTGTGACCGTCACACATTGTGAAAGGTGTATGTTGACAATGTAAGTCAATATCACTCAATAGGAAAGCTGCATCACACAAGCTCAAGTCCCCAGGGAGTCAGAGCTTACCAGAGTCTACAGGATGACTGTAGCTGCACAGTGACTTGTTGTCCTCAATCTGGTCATAATATTTGCTGCATGTTCTGTGAAAAAATGTTTTTTTCTTTTTTTTTTTTGTCAACCCTGATTAAAAAAGATTGAAAGAATTTGTGATTAAAAGAGTTACTTTTGTGAATTATGCTTACGACCCAAATTAACATGGACTGTGGTGCCTTGTTTTCCTTGTCATGCGTCACATAGGCCAATTCCAAACATTCAAACTTTACACCCCAAAAAAGACTAAAAAAGACTAATAGCAGGTCAGATAATTAAAATGATTAAAAATGACCCAGGCAACACACATTCTGCAGCACATCAGTGGCAAAAGATGTCAGAATAGCAAATTTGTGACTGCAGAACTTAACTGAGTGGGTGGACGGAGAGAGAGCTACATTAGCAAATTAGGATGCAGTTACAAAAAATGCACATGCTAGTTTGTTTTGAAATTCTTCTTGACAGACTGAAAAAGTGTGTAGGTATCTCAGGCAAAGTCTTTGATTGGATAAGGTCATATCGAATATAATTATTAAATACGATGATTTTTTTTTCTTTCTTAGGCAATGGTTTGTCATAAAGATTCAAAATTACATGCATGTGGTAGGCCTCAAGGCTCTATTTTGGGCCCCATGCTATTTACAACTTAACCACTCAGTCAGTCTAAAGGTTGCTTTATGGTTGTAAGACATGTGTCGGCAGACGTCTTAAGACAAGTGTCGGACGACACAGATGTGTTTATGCTTAAACGAAGTGTCGGACACCGTCTGTGGCGCAAGCTCTTGTCTCCATGGTAACCAACCGGACGCTTCTCCATTCAGGAAAGATGGCTGCTGGCTATGATACGTTTGGTGTAGCAGAGGAGCAGGAGATCTTAAATTTGCTTGTACAGCAGAGGAGGCAGCATATTGTGTTCTGTGTGCCTGATGAATCAGACAAGGAAGCAACGTGTTTGTTTGGGCGTCCTTGAACTCCGTGACGAGTCTCCGCCAGTCTCTCCTCAAATGCATCCAGTACTTTAAATTCATGTATTTATTATATATCAATTGTTTTACAGCCAGCAGATGTTTTTACCAAAACTACTAATATGACCGTCAATCAGAAAATCATTTGGATCACTTTTTTCCATCTCCATGACAATAACAGAACTCCCAGTCCATCCAGCCAATGAAAATATAAGACAACCAACGACAGCGTCTGCGGCCTTACAAATATTCCACAGGTGCAAGACACTGTCGTACGACACTTTTTTCTGTCTCTCTTACATCATTTTGGTCGTCGGACGCTGTCGTCCGACACATGTCTTACAAGCATAAAACAGCTTTAAGAAGCCAGATTGCAGATTAATTCTTTCTTCACCTGACCCAAAACAAAACAAAAAAAAGCAGAGGTAGTGGTGATTATAGATAAGGTACAGCATGAGAAACTGATCTCACCCCCACCTTTCTATCACAAAATGTTAACATCTCAGGCAAAGAACATGGGTGTTAGAATGAGAAAGGTTACGAAAACTGCTTTTCACTATCCGAAAACATTGTTAAAATATGACCATTTCTGTCTTTCTCTGACATAGAAAAACTTGTCTGTGCATTCATTGCCCGCAGGCTGGACTATTGCAATGGACTATTTTCTGGTCTTCCCAAAAGAACTGGCATTAAACTGGCATTACAAAAGAGACCTCAAGAACTTGTCATTGAATTTGTGATTCTGCAAAAGTAGTGTCAAGCCCTACTGGGACTACACCCTGCAGGTAAAGCTTGCCACAAAGGCATTTGCACAATGGCAAAACACCAAAGTTAAAGGGAAAAATGGAGAAAAGAAAAAAAAATTGTGCAGGTCACATTAAAAAACACTCAGAGCCTCTAAAAGCATCTTATTTCAAAACAAACAAAGGGAGCAAAACAAGACAAGAAAATTAAGCAAGGTGATGAGCAAAGACATACTGGGCTGGATAACAAAAATTAAATAATATATTAAAACACAAAGAAAATGGTATTGCAATGGTATATCAATTAAAACTGCCCTGAAGTCATTTAGTCTCCTTTCCACTGTCATACTGATGACTAATATAGCAACATACTGTACACCAGGTAAATACTGACACATGGCACAAGAGCAATGGGACCTCACATGGACTGTAAGAAAATGAAAGGAGAGCAGACTATATATGTGTGACCTTATGTATACTTATGTATTCAGTTTTATATCACTATGTGCAATTAAACCAACGGTGACCTTTCATCACATTTACTCAGACAGTATATGGAGCGTGGAACCACAGCATTAATGCGGATTAGCATGACCTATGGGAGACGAGCTACAAAATCAATAACCCTCTCAACTCCAAAGAGGGACAGAAAAAAACAACTAGTGTCTTAACATACACAAAATAGTCTAATTATTGCCCTTACTTTAATTATGGGAATAACGTAATCAACCTATTTACATGCAAAGGTAAAAGGTGCTGGGTTAATAATCCTTGACTCATACAATCCCACATACTGTGATTATTGATTAAGTGCAGTTGAAGTGCTTGCTCCTAGCCTACAAGCCATGTAAGTAATTCTCCTCCTGCTATAAGCAGCAGTTACTGTGCTGCCTTTGTATTCCTGTTACTCCTGTGTTACTTCCCTGCAATTTATTCATGGTTGAGTTTGAGTCTCAAGGTATGAATGCTGGATCGTCACGACAAAACTCAGCTGCACCTATATTAAACATCCTGAAAAATGCGCTGTTGATTTTTTAGTACCAGTAATATAATTTGAGAAAATTGTCTTTCAAGCCTCAGTGGTAAAGCAATTTGATGTTGTGAGAGGATTTCCCTTATTTTGAGATAGCCCTTAAGAGTAAAAGTAAATATATATACATACATATATATATGTATGTATATTTATGTGCATAAATATA
>OMKZ01050717.1:0-10201 GCA_900302535.1 Neoniphon sammara | reverse complement strand
CCATTAAAAGATATACTGTATGCTCGCTGATTGTGGTTGCAGAGAGATGTATTTGAGAGAGAGTGAGATAACCAGAGATAAGCTGTCTTCTGTCACTTGTTTTAGGCAACATTGGATTATAACTGTGGGATTTTATTGTGGGCAACTTGCCACTACATTAGGTATCTAAAACACTATAATACTATAAGCATAACACATTTGAGTCATAATATTGCTAATGTGTAACAGGTTCGTCCTCATTCAGTCAGACACACATTCACACGTCTGTCAACCTCCCTGTGCGTATTATCTAACCTTAAATCAGCACTTTGGAAGAGTTATTAGTTTTTAATCCACAGTCTCTGGCATATGTTGATCCTGCTGGCCATTGATACTCTGATCTTTCCCCTCTAAACCCTGGTCCAAATGACCTCAGATTTCTGATCATCTCGTTACACAATAGCCTGTCTTTGCTCCCGACTAACAGATTATATCTGTTTGTACGTCAGCGATGGCTTCATCCCGTCATTCCTGATGGATGGATTGAGAATTGGGCATCATGCACCATGCATGTATCGTATTTGCTGTTTTTGGGTTTCTTTTGGTCTGAGCATTTCTGGTTTGATAAGTTTGCAACTACTGCAACCAGAGCACTAAAATGCATGCTCTAGACATCACACCATAGGAGGCTCATCTTTGTGAGTGTGTGTGTGTGTGCCTTTCATTTGATACCGAGTGGGTGTCGAAGAAAGGGAATGTGATCCACATAGACAGACACAGGAGCTCACAGCCAAACCACCCCATTCCTCACTGCACAGGAAAGCATACAGCATGCTCATCTACTGAGCAAAATAGTTTTGTTTTTAGGACATGATGGGGTGAGTAACCATTTTAGGATTTATGTAACCATCTTTTTCCTAGCATGCATGTTGCGCAAGCCTGTACTTAGTGGCAGTGTATTGAAAGTATCTAATAGTCGACTAAGGAATCATCCAAACCCATTCATTGATTTAATTTGATAATGTTGTATGTGCTTTCTTGAAATCATGGGAAGACTACTGGCCACACACAGACCAAGATTTATTCCAAGTCACAAACAGCATTTGACCTGAATTGATTTTCATCAGCTGTCACTGATTTATTACCCACAATGCCAAGACTTTGCCAAGACGTGAAAACCCAAGAAGAATGCACATGCATATTCCTCTTAATGCATACTTATACAGTGTACTAAACCATTTTGGCCCAAAGGAGTGTACATAGATGGTGCCAACTCCTTGTGTCATGTCTTACCTATTTAAATAAGGCAGCAAAGCACACCATGCAGTTAAGATGCTGCCTTAGGGAATGTCCTGAGAAAGATGCAAACAGCTGTACATTTCAATTCCTGTGAGACCTGTGGGTTGAAACTTTCGGTGCGCAGTTGTCTATCTATTTAAATGATACTGTAAGTAGCGATCTAGAAAACTTGACAAAAATGAGTTCAGGTCGAAATATTTGTTTGCGTGGAATAAATCTTTTTGGAGTCTCCTGTGTGCAAGATTTTATTATGTTTCCTATACCGGATTTACTTGGATTTGCATTTCGCAGTATGAATGAGTTGAACACTATTCTCTACAGCATTTCAGCTGCAGAGTGATTTTTTCCCCCATCCTGTAGAGTTTTTCAGAGGATAAGCCATCCCGTCCTGTCTTGTCTCATCTCTTGTCCTTTCTTGTATGACAGATTAATGAGTATCTCCCTCTCTCTTCTCCTAGTTTTGAAGTAGACAATGGCCCGTCGTTGTGCTGCAGCCCTTCAGACCAGGTGTCCCCGGGTTCAGGCCTGGTTTTACACCCCAACCTGGCAGGCCATGGTCAGCGCAGAGAGTCCTTCCTCTACCGCTCTGACAGCGACTACGAGCTCTCGCCCAAGTCCATGTCTCGAAACTCCTCCATTGTTGGAGAATTGTGAGTTGGTTGTGTCACAGCGCTCTGCATCAAGCACTGAGATGGGATTTAGTGGCATATTCACTCTGACCAGCTGTGTGTTAGTTATGTTAAATAGCTTTGTTGTCTCATTTCAGGCATGGAGAGGACTTGATTGTGACTCCTTTTGCCCAGGTAAGATTTGATCACATCATTTTCACCCCTTATCAGCACCACTCCAGAAACACCACCATGTGATCCAGCAACACTGGAAAGCTGATGATACACGGAAAATTTTTGGGGGGCAAATTTAGGTTAAAATTTGCTGGCAATGGGCAATGAGTATGAGCGACTGGGCAATTGGCAAAGAGGCCAATGGGCAACACTGACTGACAAATCTGACAGTTGGAAATGGATGAACTTGGCAGAGACTGCTGCCATCGATGTCATTTTGGTCTCTGTTTTTCGTCTCTGTTGCATAAGAAGTGCAAAATTTATTTTGAATGAGAAAAGCGAGGTGTACCTATAAGTTTCTTTCATTGTCACTACTGTCACCTCAACATACCGTACAACATACCATACACTAAGACCTACTTTTCTATTTTGTTACAAATCAAACCAAATGTGTTTATATAGCACATTTTGTACATTTTAATATATTTTATAGGTTTTCTCATTCTTTTATAGAAGAATGAGAGTGCGTCAAAATGGTGCAGCAGGGTCAAATGGTCAAAAACAAAGGTGCTCTTTGGTAACACATGTAGCTCCCTCAGTAAACCATGCCAAGTGAAACCATGTGGCAGCTCCTGCCACATGGTTTCACTTTCACTCACATGGACATAATATACTGTTTCATTCTTGCACATGTACACATGTACCAGATACATAATATACATATACATGATACTGTACATATACGTATACATTAGGCACATGTACATAATATACTACTATACATTTCTTTGGCTAATTTATTTTGTAAGCTATAGGAAAATCCTATTTGTATAAGGACAAAGGGAAAAAGAAAAAGAAAAAAAAATGTTTCTGTTATCACTTCTGCCGCTGCTTCACCCTGAATTTCTCCTTTGGGGATCTATAAAGGATACTCTACTTCCTGAATAACGTGTAGGGGCATTATAAGTGTTTTTAATGTTACTGGATCAGATATGAAATAAAGTTTGTTTTAAGTCTTCTAAAGAAGAGAGCCTTGGAGCTTTTGTCACATTATTACATTTTATATATAATCATTGTCCATAGATGTGCTTGATATATAGGTTCTTGATGTACTCTGCAGTATGTCAAACATAAAAAGTTTGATTACTGTTTATATCACACCCTTTGTCATACACATACTTCCCATGGGCTTGAACCTCGACTTTACCACTTGTGCCCATATTCTAAATTCTCATTGTCTTTGTTTTAGGTTCTGGCAAGTCTTCGTACTGTCAGAAACAATTTCATCACCTTGACGAATGTACAATGTACATCCAATAAGTAAGTACAGTAATTTCATTATCTTCTCCCTAAGTTGTTATCAGTTTTCTCTAGCACCAAAAGTTTTCTCCATTTGTGAATGCATGCTGCAGAATATCTTCAGTTAATTAAGTATCAGGGTGTCCATGCTGGAAACATTTTCATCATTTCATCATTAGTGTGGAGATAGAAAGCCTTGCTGAACATCCATGACAGGACACTGACCCCCTAAACTTTTACGCCTACAAGTACTTGAATGTCACCTCAGTTCATGTGGAATGGCTTAGATTTAACTTGGGTTAACTCCAAAATCGTAATCCAAATTATATAGGACATGTCACTGATTCTAGTTATTTGGAGACAGGCTAAGATGCTCCTACTGAAGATGTCATCATGCCTCACTTGGGGGCGCCAGTGCGTCATAGATGTTTCTCCCAGAGCAGCCACTAGTTGGCACAGTCAGACTAAAGAGGTTATAGATTTCATCCCCAACTCCCCTCAAGAGTCCTGTGCTTATTTTGCTGGTTACGTCCACAATGTCGAAGTCTTAAAAAGGAGAAATTGAAATAGCAGTTGCATGTGTTTGATGATATAACTGACAGAATCACATTGAACTGGGTCAGTGACTGTAGTGGCTTCAAGCCTGTAAGCATTGAAAACAAGGAGTCAGTATTACGTCAAAAAAGGGGTCAGTGTGAGCCATAACTTTATTAGGCGTGACAATATCAAAAATATGAAAACCTGACCTTGTATGACCTTCAGAGAGTTCAGGGAACTGAATACACATTTGTTTGTGCTTTGACAACTTTGACAGCTGTTGAAACTAAATCACACAGAGACGAATGCAGACATTTGGGTTTTGATTTACATAGATTCTGAGTTGTTTTTCTCTGGTTTTAGGAGGTCTCCTGCTGCGAATCAGCCTCCTTCCACCAAAGTTTGTTTATCAGGTAAGCTGTTATGTATAGGACCACCACTACATCAAAAAGCGAACTCACTTGCACGTTCATCAGCAATAAGGCTGGTCAGGAAAAATCTTAGATGGGATCTGAAATTCAGTATTGTTTCATTTACGTAGTTTTACAGTGGGAGATGGAAATGCTATTCTAGAGATTGGAAAGATATAGATAAGATAAGAATCAAAAATAAATATGTCTTGGTTCCATATTCTTTTGACTTGCATCTTTTCCAATAAAGCTTTTGGCCTTACAAGTGAGCTATTGAGAAAAAAAATGCTGAGAATTATTGGTCAAGGAAATGTAGCTGTAAGTGCTGGAAATACACATTGTGTGTGTATTTCCAGTGTAATTGTCATAACTGTGTTGGAAATCTTTAGCCCTGAAAACTTGTTATAAACTCATTCCATTATTATTTACCCTTTATTGAGTATCAAACCCCACATTGGTAATGCCATAACTTAAAGCCAGGGCTAGAAATTTTGAAAAATCATTATCACCATTCACAATTTGAATGAAGTCTAAAGGAAATTATATGGAAATGGAAAACAATGGGTTCTTGAATGCTTGCCTCTGCATACTGGATACTGGGAGTGCACTTTAGCCAGCAGATCACTTGCAGAGTTAAGTATTCAGCATATTTCGCTATATGCAAATGCTCAGCCAAATAGACTTTGCCTGGAACTGTAATTCCCTCTCAGAATTTCCATGTGAACCCTGCAATACATTCACACTGCAAGAACAAACTGTTTCATCCTTGAACCTTTCAAGCCTGCAAATTAAAAACTGTTCTCTGCAAGGTTACCGATTGAGGAAACTATGACATGATAACAGAAAAAAAAAAATCCCCATGTGCTGACGTTACTCCCTTAGACAAGGAAAGAAGGAAGAGTGCGCAGAGTGTGAGAAAAAGAGAGAGAAAGAGCAGAGGGCTTTGATCGTCCAGATGCAGATCAGGTAGATTTGTAGGAGGGAAGGATGGGGGAAAGAAAGGGGAGGAGGGAGGCGGGGGGGGTTTTGGTTCCTGCTGCACTGGTTCCTCCAGGCCAATTGACGTCAATATGGCCCACATACGGGTGCTCTCCACTTCCTATCAGCACAGATGGTCTGTGAGGAGCGTCCCCCGGCAGGAAAAAATACAAGACGACTGAGCGTCTCTTATTGTCCTCCTCCTCCACACTTCTCCAAAACCTTGACCCTGTCTAAGTAATTGCTGACAAGTGAAGCTCGCCCATTAGTTAGCTTCTGGCTTTCACCGCGACTCCTTGGAAACATTCAGTGTGAAAAACAAATATGATTGAATTCTTTGAATATTGGTAAACCTGAGATATAACACATCTGACAAAACGTCGATTTTTATTTAAAAACATATTTCACCTCAGTGTTTTGCTCGTTTGGCCTCCATAGGGTACTTCCTTCATCATTTTTTCTTGATCATACAAGAATCATACACCTGCCACTAAATAATAGTGATTGTTCACACACTGCATTGAGGAGGCTTTAACAATGAACAATGTCACAGGGAAAGATGCCCTCATATCCTCTGCTATGCTGCGCTCTATCTTGTGTTCGTCAACTGAATTGAATTTCATTGACCGGAAAAGGAGAACAGATTTTTCCTGTTTTGCGTCTGTGTTTTGGATGAAGAAATATTCCCACTGTTAATGAGCTGCGCCATAGTGGAAAGGATACCTGCGTCTTTCCGGGAAAGAGCTCAGCGTAGACGGCCACTCAAAAGCTCTATGACAAATATGAATACATAGATAGATAGATACATAGATTTCAGAGGGGTTTCAAGAGAAATGGAAAGACACTGAATCACATACACACACACAGCAGTACATGACTCGAGAGAGCGGAGTGACTTCTCTCAGGGAGGAGGGATGAGGTTAGACAGAGAGAAGGAGGTTAAAGTTTGAGACGGAGATGCAGTGAGTACACGAGAAACAGAGATTGTTGTCAGAGAGCGCGGGGAGTGAGGTATGAGAGAAAGAAAACACAGTAAAGGTCAGAGAGAGACGTCACAGTTTTTGAACTTTTTAATCAGGACCGATATGGGAGAAGCAGAAAAAAAAAAGGTCAAACTTGGATGAAATAAACAAAGAACGCAGGAACGTGACCAGAGTCACTGGGTGAAAGGGGACAAGAAAAAGAAACAAGTCGACCGAAATCAGATCAGTTGCAATTGCGTCACTGGTGGCTGTTTGCGTTATTAGCCAATTTTACTCCAGTAACATGAGGGGATTATTTATTTTCTGCATGTGAGTTTGCAATTTTCGCTTCACGCCCAATCTTGGCCCCATCACACCAAGTCTCGTGAGCCAGGCAACAAGAGGCTTACTCTCCCCTGACTGATTCAGATTATAGGCTTTTCAGTGAATTATGCCTCATAAAAGGTGTTTTTGAAGAAAATCCTGGAGTTATGACGTCTTTGACTGCCAAGGACTGGTGAATTATCTGTAACGGTTATCACTGGCATTAGCTGAATATCGTCACAGATGCTAAGTGCTCGGGTGGGGGCATGTGGTTCGTTGTTGAGCAAGCTGGAGATGTGCAGCCTTTTAATGAGGGGATGGCAAGGTTGAACCGTTGATTTCTGACTGGCCTGCAGAAATTAATGTTTATAGTAGGCGCCCCTGAGGGATGCATTCTCCCTGCGCGCCCCAAGGCAAGGATGAAATCACCATATGCAGCGATGTTATCAGTTTTGAGACGGCACATACGTTAGTAGTGCGTCTGTCTTTTCTCACAGTTCTTTATCTCTATCAGTGGGATCTTTCTTTGCATGTTTATCTTTCTTTGTGCGATGCATGTGACATGTGCACGCCTCGCTCTTTACATCCAGAGCTTTGTTTTTTGTTTTTTTTTTGCAGCTCAACAAGCCCGTTCCCACGAATTTGGTCCACTTTAAAACATGTGACTTCGCAAAATGAATTAACTGCAGCAGACAACTACTTGTAACACACACACACATTCCTTGCAACTCCACAGACACGTGACTTTGTGCGTAAAGAGCCCAGGGCGTGGGCCTCTCTCAATAAGCACTGCTCATCCATCTTTTGTCTCATTTTATAAACATGCCATGAAGGCCAAATAATGGAAGACTGTAATCTGACACAGGTTATTCTGACAGCAAAATGAGTCAGGATAGTATGAGGTTATTAATCAGTGGTTTGGTGGTAAATATGAGTAATCATTTTTGAGTAAGGGCAGCAGTGTGTTTGTGCATGTTTCCCATCTTTCTTGTGCACATGTGTGCGTGTGTGTGTGTGTGTGTGTGTGTGTGTGTGTGTGTGTGCGTGTGCATGTGTGCTTGCATGCATACGTGTGTGTACCACAGAATACAACACCCCCTTGTTAGACCTCCACAGTCTAATAGCAGAGGAGAAAAGAAGTGGTGTCTATGATATGAGGCCCGTATATACACACAGCATGGTGGAAATATACCGATCACAGCTGCTTCACTGTATTTGTGCATTTGTATTTGTGTTTATGAAAATATTATGGGGGTTTATGTTTTGTTGCAACGTCATTACTTTTCATTAAACTGCTTATACTTTCTGCGGTTTCCAAATAGCTCACACTGGTTAACTGTGACTTGAATAAAATTTAACTGGAGTGACAGCATGTCTGTTTTTTCCATTTTAGTCACAGTTAAGTATTTCAGTCGTCTCTCCACCTCTGCCTAACACTAGATTACACAGCCCTGATAATGTTAGTGACATTAATTTGTGGTAGTTTAACATTTACTTCTGGAAAGTTTTTACCTTTAACAGACTCTTTAGATGTTTGTAAAGCTCTGAGAGCCAAAAGTGAAATGAGGTATTTTTGCCCTTTTTTATGTGTTTGGCAGCTAAATAAATATCTTACTGAGTATATTCTGCATTTACACCTTTTCTTTTACATAAAATATGATTTGGCTTATTCCTTGATATTTAAAATAATAAAAAAATAGGTCAGTGGATACACAGACAGGCAGATAACCACACATCATTTGCCAGAGAAATAGATCTATTACAGAACCAATTTGACTCCTCAGTTACCGCTGCCTGGAGTCCGCTCCAGTCCTGTCCAGTGTAGTTAGTCTGCTCCACCACCTGGAGTCCGTATCGGGTTTTCCAGGCTCCCTCCCAGAGGAGAGGATCCTGAGGGCTGGAAGCGTGCAGCCTGGTTAAGTATTTGAATTATGTCATTGACGTCAGCACAGCCATAAAGCTCGCTGCGGCCCATCCCTCAAGCTGGCCCGTGCCAGCACAGCTCCATGGTGCATTGTGAAGGGGCTGTCAAACAGGCCTTGACGGGGTGTGTGTGTGTTTGTGTGTGTATGTGTGTGTGTATTACAGTGGAAGCCTGTTGTTTTGATAGGTGAAGAGATTAAGCCGCACTTGTAAACTATGAAGAGACACAATCTACAGTGAGGGTTGTTTGCCAAGGGAATACAAAGAGCGATAGTGTGGTTTCGGGGTTGGGCCCGAATGCCCACCACGCCACAGGCTCCCCAGAGGCTGCTTTCATAAACACACAACACCTGCAAGATCATATTAAAATGCATTCTGAATAATTATCATTTATTTGAATGAGGTAAAAGATTAACATGTCTTCTAGGTTTAACTTTTGTTCAGGGCGATAGGTGTGTCAGAAACAGGCCTTTGTGTCTGTGAGAATGAAAAATTTCTCTTTGTAATCCAATTATCATTACTTTTTAATTAGGTGAAACTTAATTTTTCCCCGTGAGGTAGTGAGATCATTGCAGTAGCAAAGGTGACAGGATTCAGTGGAAATACTGAAAATTCAATAAAAATAGTAATAATAATAGTAGCAACGTAGAGCCTAAATAATTGTGGACTTGTCTAAGTGCTGTATTTGCTGTCAAAAGTTGCATTGAATAGATTTTGTTGTGTAGGAAAGACCACATATTACTACTTTATTACATTTATGCATCTACTTTTGGTTGTTGCTAACAGTGCTTATTTAGATATAGAAAACAAAGTATAAGTAAATATATCACTATATACAAATATAACTGCTACTGAATACATATATATGTGTGTGCTTATGAACAGTGTTTAAAAATATAAATACGAATCAAGTATGGCATAGTGGGATGATTGTGAAAATGTACATATAATTATGACAAAGTTGTGAGAGTGAGGAAGCAGATATATGAATTTACAGCAACATATGTGATCTGAAGCCTGCCTTTGTTTGATTCACGGAGCAAACAGTATTTTCCCGTCAGATATGCGGATAACTTCATGGGCTGACTTTGTTTACTCGTAGAAATCTCCACTTCTGCCCCAGTCTGACCTGACAAACAGGCATTTGATGCTTCTGTTTACGTCTCTCTTTCTCTCTCTTTCCCTCCGTTCATGTCTGTCTCTCTTGATGGGGAGAGGTGGTTGACGCACATGGGGTGGCGATACAGTGTTGATTCATGGCCGTCCCCCTCGGGCCCCCCCCCCTCCAGCTCCGTGTGTAGAATAAAGACAAATACAAACACCGCCAAGTATGTCTATGTATGTCAGTCTTTGCTTTTCGTCATTGGCTTTCTCCTTCATCATGTGGTGAAGTCAAGAAGAGAGAGAGAGGTACGTGTGTGTGTGTGTGTCTGTGTGTGTGTGTGTGTGTGTGTTCTAGACTACGTGCAGATACCGCGGAAACCTGTTTACACTTCAACCAGCATCTATGAGTCAAACGTTTTTCATTGACCCCCCCCTGTGGTAATCGGGCCCATTATTTCCTGTAAGACGAAATAATATGGATAAACATGACATGAGCCACATTACTCACAGCATTCCAGTCACCCAGTCATCAAAAATCAAATATTACATGCACAGTGACATCGAGGCGAGACCCTGTGCAAACATCAAGGCGGTAGAAGCTGCT